>PVJA010003477.1:0-94701 GCA_004027025.1 Myocastor coypus | reverse complement strand
CTTCTGCCTCAGCCTCCCGAGTGCTGGGATTACAGGCGTGAGCCACCACGCCCGGCTTTTTTTGTCTTTTTGAGACAGGTTCTCACTGTACAGTTCAGGCTGGCCTTAGGCTCACTTTTGTAGCCCAGGCTGGTCTCGAACTCACATTGATCCTCCTGCCTCAGCCTCCCAAGTGCTGAGATTACAGGCGTGCACCACTATGCCTGGCTCACACCACTCTTAAGTTGTCTTCGTTGCATTACATCCATGGCTGCATAGCTGAACTATGCTGCTTCTACTGGTGTACCAAACTCCACTGCCTACAGCACTGCAGTTAAATGACAAATAGAGTAGGTCTCTTTTGTTCTAAAGAGAAGCAGCTATTGCCCGGCGTGGTGGCACACGCCTGTAATCCCAGCACTTGGGAGGCTGAGGCAGGAGGATCGGTGTGAGTTCGAGACCAGCCTGGGCTACAAAAGTGAGCTCAAGGCCAGCCTCAACTGCATACTGAGACCCTGTCTCAAAAAGACAAAAAAAAAAAAAAGCAGCTATTTATACAGATCAGGATTGTTGCCCTTATTCAAAGCATATAAAATTCCAAGATTTTAAGGGCATTTATAAATCTGGATTTTTATAAAATAAAGGAAGGGAAACATTCAAAGGGCTTATCCAAGGCAATAACTTCCAACTTAACAACTATACTCTACTTCCATTACTAGTTTGCACAATAGTGAAGCTTGCATTATGGGCAGTTGAAATTTCCTACTCAGTATGTCTGATACGGTCCTACCTGCATATTCTTTAGGTACAATTAGACCCATTTCCAACCTTAAGGATGGATCCCAGCTATTAGATTCATCTTGGCCAATCAGGGTATTCCTACTGTCCATGCCATAGTAATTTTTCCTATCAGGACAGCCAGGGCATAGCAAGACTTCAGAACAAATGAATCAATAACAGTGAAAGCTAGTGTTCCTCTTCAGTGATTTCTCCTCTCTCACCAAGTCGAATGAAGATATTAAAGGGCCTACATAAATAGGTATGTACTGGCTTATACCTATTATCTCAGTATTCTGGAAGGCTGAGGCAAGCGCATCACAAGTTTGAGCCCTGCCTGGGCAGCATAGTGACTTAAAAGAACTCCTCTGAAAGTTGAATAGAGGGCTGGGCATATAGCTTACTGTAAAGGCTCTGGGTTTGATCTCCAGCACTGAAAAGGAGATGGAGGAGGGAGAGATTAAAGAATTCTTGAAACCTTTTAAGGACCATTAAAGGAGGGGAGCATGAGGGTAGATCACTGAGGAGTGAGACCCAAGACAGGTACACAAAAATGGAGCTCAGCAAACCATGCCTGATGCTTAATCCACCTTTGATCTTCTGAGTAGGTGAACCATTTTTGAAACTATATTAAGATATGTTACCTGTAACTCTTCCCTTATTTCATGGTTTTCCTCTTAAATATTTTTAATCTTTATTCATTTGGTGCAGGGTCTCGCAATACAGCTCAGACTCATAGTGATCCTCTTATTTCAGCCTCTGCAGTGCTGGGAGTACAGGCATGTTCGGTTTTGGTGGCCAGCTCAATGGTGGGGCTACTGATTGAACCTGGTCCTTGTGCTTCCCAGGCAGGCACTTAGACCCCTGATCTATCTCCCTGGACCACAAATTTTAACTTTTATTAAAGTATACAAATAATGCAAAGCTAGGAATGGTGGCACATGCCTGTAATTGCAGTATTTGAGAGGCTGAGGCAGGAGGATCACTGCAAATTCAAGACAGCCTGGGCTACATAGCAAAACCCTGTCGCACACATAAAAAACAAAACAAACAAAAAAAAAAACCCAAAATATATAAATAATGACAAATTTTTTTCTATCTTAACTGATACTTTACTACTTTTTTTTTTTTTTTTTTTTTTTTTTTTTTTTTTTTTTTTTTTTTTTTTTTTTTTTTTTTTTTTTTTTTTTTTTTTTTTTTTTTTTTTTTTTTTTTTTGTCTTTTTGAGACAGGGTCTCACTGTACAGTTCAGGCTGGCCTTGAGCTCACTTTTGTAGCCCAGGCTGGTCTCGAACTCACAGAAATCCTCCTGTCTCGGCCTCCCAAGTGCTAGGATTACATGTATGAGCCACCACGCCTTGCTGTTACTGTGTGTTTTTATATATAGAAAATGTGAATTTTTATATTCACTTAAAAGTTTACATGGCTATAGTCTAGACAATTTTATAGTATCTAGAGAATTTTGGGGTTTTTCCTAGACAGTTTTGATTTTTTTTAGTTCATCATAAGTGTTTTCCACTAAAAGATAGTTTCATTATTACTTGGAGATACGAGATAATGACCTTAACATTATCTAATTGTTTAACTTTTTTTTTTTTTTTTTTGCACAACCGGGGATTGAACTCAGGCCCTTGCACTTGCCAGGCAAGCGCTATCTCCCCAGCCCCAAACATTCTGTAATTGTTGGACCATTTGTATTTTCCCTACTCTTTTATTGTTATGAATAGTTCTGCAACTATTCAGTGCTTTTTTATAATTGATTTTTCCTGATGAATTTATCAGTAGTTGTTCAGTTCTGAAAATTATGTGCTACCACCATTTTATTTTCCTCTGTTCTTCAAAATCTTCAAACACAACATGATGCCTATATTTTATAAGCTTCCATAGGAGGACACACTATTAAGCCAAAAACTAAAGGTGTAATTCAAGCATAATGCAAAGGATTATATCACCTTTAATGCAAGTAGCAAAGAATTCCTCTCAGGAGCATTCCTAAACTCTCTCGTCAGCCTGAAATTGGACCTGTGGTATCAGTTGTTTACCTCCTGCAAGATCACTTGACAGGATCAACCACCTTTTACACCATGATCACTTTTCCCCTAGGGAATGACTGCAGCATACTGGGAAATGGGATACAGGACTTCATAACTATTCTTGTAATAGGCACATAGCACAGGATGCTTGTTTACAGTGATTTGTTGGTCATGAGGAATTTTGCAATGGAGAAACGAAGAAGAGAACCAGAAACATAGCAGGGTCTTGTTCTGTTACCCAGGCTCAGGTCAAATTCATGATTCTTCTGCCTCCAGCCCCCAAGCAGCTGCGGTTACAGGTGAGCACCACTGTGCCCAGCTACAAAAGTATTTTTGTTGAAGGACAAGGACTGGATGTGTGTTTGCTTATTACGTCAACAGCAACTATTTTAATGCCTAGCTCACAGTAGATGCTTAAAAATGTGTTGAATGAATGAGAGAAAAAGGATGAATTGTACCTGTAGGAATCTTGTATGGTAGAATAGGTAATACCAAACCAAAAGTTGCTCTGGGCCAATAGGTGGGGCCACAGTGTATGACTGTTGGGTGGCTCAGAGTACACCCTATGGGTTCTCCAGTCACAGTTTTGAATTTCTGCTTGCCTTCAAACAACATACTCAGACACCATGTTAAAAGGGGGTGGTTGGCACAGAATCCCTACTTCCTGGCTATCTAAACTGATCCTAAACCAGTATATCACACAGATTTCCTTGTTCTGAATGCTGTGTTGTTACTCAGGTTGCCAACAGTTCTGCTCACCATCAGGTGTGATATCTCCCCTCAGATGCCTAAAGAAAGGAAAAGCACAATATTATAAACACTTTGAAGAGATTTGTGGGGGAAAAGGAAGAGGAATTTCTAGGAACTGTGCAGTGTCATGTGACATAAAATGACCAAAATTACAATAAAGGTATAAATTTTTTAAATTTTAAATTAGGGTGGGGAGGTAGCTTGGTGGTCTAAGCACCTGCCTGGCAAGCGGAAGGACCCGGGTTCGATCCCCAGTACCACATGCTGTTAACAGCCACTGAGACCAAATCTGGCGGTGCGCTCCTGTAATCCCAGTGCTGGGGAAACTGAGACACAAGGATCACTAAGAGTCTGAGCTGTATAGCAAGACCCTATACCAAATAAGTAAATGATTTAAAATTTTTTGAACTATTATACTAAAAGACACGTCACCATGACTACCCTTCTAAATAGTCCCATCAAACACATCCCATCATTCTTGTCACTTTCTGCAACAGCTCTACAAGTGTTCATGTCTTTATTTGTGCTGTCATGGCTGGCTCAGTATCCTGGATTGATTCAGAATGTTACAGCAAGTTTTCTCAAAACCATTACAGTAGTCCTGTCCACCTGTTCTCCAGATCTGATGTCTTGTGACTTCTGATTCTTTCCAAAAGTCAAGATAGCAGTGGAAGGGCTGGGGAGATAGCTCAGTAGAATAAGCGCTTGCCTGGCAAGCACAAGGGCCTGAATTCAATCCCTGTTTCTGGAAAAAAAAAAAAAAAAAAAAAAAAAAAAAAAAAAAAAAAAAAAAAAAAAAAAAAAAAAAAAAAAAAAAAAAAAAAAAAAAAAAAAAAAAAAAAAAAAAAAAAAAAAAAAAAAAAAAAAAAAAAAAAAAAAAAAAAAAAAAAAAAAAAAAAACAGCAGTGAAAGGGGAACACTTTGAATCAGTTTAGGATATCAGGGTAACCATAATATTGCAATTAAAGACACTCATGAAAGAAGACTTGCCGAACTGCTTCAGAAAGAGGCAAGAGGGAGCCAGTGAGATAGCTCAGTGGTCTAAAGCACCTACTTAGGCAAGTGCAGGGACCATGGTCTAATTCCAGTACCATATACCATGCCAGCCCCTCCCCCAGGGCAAGCTGAGTGGCCAGAAAAAAAAGAGAAAAAGGCAAGAATGATGGGATAAGTGCATGCTAAATAAGGGGGAGTATTTTGGAGATTAACAGGATATATGCACTTTCATAATTTCTTAACCTTCACTATAGTTTTGATCACATTTTTTTCAGACGGTCTCACTATGTAACCTCGGTTGACCTCAAATTTACAGTGATCCTACTGTCTCAGCCTCCTAAGTGCTAGGATTACAGGTGTGCACCGCCAACACCCAGTGGATCACATCTTGTATTAACACATCTGATGCCCAGCACATGAGGATTGATGTTGCTAAGGACAGACAGAAACATAATTTTAAAAAGAAATGTGGAATACTAACTGGTAGGTCGGGTGGGAAGTAAGAGAATCAGATGCTCAGGAATCAGACTTCTAGGTGTCCAGTGAAGGAACCATCTCTTCTACTAAAGGACTTCAGGCTACTTTCTTAACTTCTGTGAGCCTCAGCTTCATCTGTAAAGTCAGGATGAAAGCATCTACCTACCTCAGCGTTGCTGTGAAGGTTAGATAAGATAATGAATTCAGTGAATATTAGCTGTAATATGCCTGCTATCCTCAATAATAAATTTCTTCAGTAAAGAAAAGAGCAGTATTTCTGGTGCAAGAGGTTTGGCATATCAGGACCCTTTACAAGTGGGGTCAGGGATGTAGCTCAGCAGCATGAACACCCACCTGGCAAGCTCAAGGTCCTAAGTTCAATCCCTGGTACCACCAAAAGAAAATGAACACATTGCATGTAATTGTAAATTCGAATGGGATTAAACAAAAAAAATGTCTTAGTCTCTGCCACCAGAATATCCAGCAGTACTGATTTTAGGAATAGTTTCAGGCAGCAGCTTAATGGCATCACCAACAACAAAGGCCCTTTTTGTTCCCTAGGCTGCCACTGGAGCATCTATCTAATCCTACAACCCCGTTTTCCTCCTGGTGGTAGAAGGGCTGTCAGTGGTAGCTCAGGTGACATGTCTGCACGTTCACATCCAATGAGGGGAAATGGAGGAGGAGGTTTTCTCTAGCATTCCAAGTAGCCATGCTGAGATTCATCTTGATTCACCTTGCTAACTTGGGCCATAGGTTCACCCCTGAACCAATGATGAGGCCAGAGAAGTGGAATGTGACACCTAGCTTGAGTTGAACAAGGTCTCCTGCTGAAGACACAGCTTAGATCAGTTTCTCCCATAGCACATGAGCTGCTCGGGGGAAGGGGAGAATTCCTGAAAGGTGATCTGGATATTACTAAGGGCAGGGATGCGGGGTCGGGACTGAAGTAAGTGGGAATCTAGTTAAGTTGGGATATCGGGAATCATGAGAGGTGTACCTCAAAAATGTTCCAAAAATGTAAGATTAAGCTGGGATGGATGAAATAATAAAGCAGTAAAAATATGGGATGCTTTGGGGCACAGCAGTAACTTCTGGTAGATGTCCTTCACTTCCCAGACTCAAAGGCAAATCTATTAATACAATTCCTTCCTGGCAGCTGTCTCCTGGTGCAAGTTCAAGGAAATGTGTATTTCAAGACAGGAGAAAGAAATTTTATCCACAAGGCTGCAGTTGTAAGTGGTGCAAGGTCACCCAGAACGGACGTGATTCCTTAGGAGACGTGAGAGAGTCTAAAGAGAGAAAGAACTGAGGCTCTTCAACAGAAAAAGAAGAGCTAGCAAACAAGGCCAAGTTCAGATGGTCGAAGAACTACGAGCTTTTGGGTGGGCTATGGTAGCATACGCCTCGAATCATAGTACTCTGGGAAGGATTACAAGTTTGAGTTCTGCCTTGCCGGCTTAGCAACTAACCAAGACCCTCATCTCAAAAATATAAGAATTGTTTCTTCGGGGCCCAGCAGGATGGCTCAGTGGTCTAAAACGCCTGTTTAGGAAAGCTTAGGCAGCTGCAGGGGCCACAGTTCAATCCCCGGCACCATATGCTGCACCAGCCCTGCCCTCAGGGCAGGCTGAGCCGGCCATAAAAATAAACAAACAAAAGTTCTGAAACAAGAAAAAAAATAAAATAAAATAAAAAGAATTGTTTTTTAAGAGACTGGGGATGTAGCTATAGGGTGAAGACCTTAGATCCAATAGATCCAATCCCCAGTACCAAAGAAAACAAAATCAAAACAAAAGTAAAGAATTAGGAGATCAGGAAAAGATGGGCATCATGAAAGCCAGTGAGAGGAAGCACATGTGACCTCATCAGGGAGATACAGACAGCCAGGCCCCTAAGAGGGGCTTAGGATGAGCTCCCTTGAATTCCATGAGATGTCCCTGGCATAGGCAAAGTGGCTTTTCTCCCTATCTGGCTCTAGTGATGGTTGGACCAGCCCACCAGGCTCTGATTACTCTATTTGAAGCTTATTTGACCACCGTGGGGAAATCAGTGAGTATAGAAAAGAGAAAAGGAAACTTCACAGTGTTGTGTCATCTCATCTTCATGCAGGTAGAATTGGGGATGGCATGCGTAAATGTACAAAACAGAGTAAAATAACTTTCAGGTGACTGGGGTGTCATAAAAAAAGGAAGGAGAAGTGACTATAAGGCAAAGGTAGAGGATGGTGTTCCTGTGGGCCGATTTCACTTTGTGATATAAGTGAGGTGCTAAAGAAGGTAAACACTGGCTCACAGGCCAGCACCAGACTGTGAGGTAAGTGACACATGAGCCTTGGTTATGTGAAGCCACTAAGATCAGAAGTTACTAGCCAGGTGTGGTGGCTCACGCCTGTAATCCCAGCACTTGGGAGGCTGAGGCAGGAGGATTGGTGCGAGTTCGAGACCAGCCTGGGCTACAAAAGTGAGCGCAGGACCAGCCTCAACTGCATAGCGAGACCCTGTCTCAAAAAGACAAAAAAAAAAAAAAAAAGTTACTTGTCACAGCACCCAGTATTGGTGACCCTGACTAACATGCTACCAAATTGTTAAAGCCATAGCACAGCCCTGTGCCAACCAACAAAGCCATCCTCAAAATGCCATGGCAAGAGGGATGTGGTGGCACATACCTGTAATCCCAGCACTCTTGGAAGCTGAAGCAGGAGGATTACAAATTCAAGACCAGGATAGATCTAACCTGTCTCAAAATAAAAGACAAAAAAGTCTAGAGATATAGCTCAGTGGAAAGACCCTGAATCCAATCCCCAGTCCTGGGCAGAGGAGCGGAGCATTATACATTGGTCAAGATCAGCTCAGTCATGGGAATGGCCTTCCCCTTCCTTTGTCACTCAAGGCCTTAAGGACCCAGTGCAATTATGTACAGAGGCTTTAGAGGAGGATCTAAACCCTCAGCATGAACTTTGTTTCCAATGTTCGGGTTTTCCCAGTAAAACCCTATCTGTCATCATTTGCTCTTTTTTTTTTTTTTTTTAGTGTATTTTAGGGAAGGGTCTACAGGGTGTTCACGGTCTCACTACTAGATTGGACTCCTAGTGATCCACCTGTTTACAGCCTCCCAAGGGCTGGTATTATAGGTGCACACAACCAAGTCCAGTCTCAATTACTGTCTCAGTGCACCCCTGAGGCCAGGCCAGTACGGCAGGCCAGGGATCAAACTCCTGGCCCCTGTACCTGTTTGTAGGTGCTTTAATCTGTTGAGCTATTTGGCCAGCCCTTTCATTTGGTCTTTTGGCTCAGCCTTATACTCATCCTCTCAACACATCCTAAATGAAGAACCTTTTAACCATGCCCAAGATGCAATTTCAATGTGGCAGGCTATAAATCTGCTGGGATTGCTACCATAAAATATCACACAGCTGCTTAAACACCAGGCATGTGTCTCCCACAGTTCTTCAGGCCACAAGTCTGACTGAGATCAAGCTGTTGGCATGTCTGTTTCTTCTAAATGCCTCTCTCCTTGGTTTGCAGATCTCTATCTTCTTCCCATGTCTTCACATGGTTTTCCTTTTTTGTGTGTCTGGGCCCAGATTTCTCTGGCAAGATAGCATCTAACTTGCCTATGGACAGTTTGTTCTGGATGCCATGTAATAACAGATTGAGAGGGAAAGGGGAGACCCATGAGGAAGCCAAGAGACCAGTCCAGGCAGAGATGGTGGCAGCTGGCACCAGGATAGTGGCACCAGAAGTGAGAGAAGTGGGATTCTGATTATAATTTGAAAGCAGAAAGCTGAGTCTGGAGGATTTGCTGGTGTTTCACTTTGAGAAGTAAAACGGAGAGAGGGGTCAGGGATGCCACCCCCTGTCTATAGTGCCCGTTCTACAATCTCCAGAGATTCCTTTTCCACATCTATCAATAACCCTGCTGCCCTGGTCTGGCCTCTGTCCCTCTACCCACTGGAAAGAAGCTAGAGTTCAGAGGAGGGAAAGCAGTGTTGTAGCAAAGTGCTTTCTTCTGTGGTCAGCAGAAGTAGTATGAGACGAGTTCCCTGAGAGCAGAAGGGTGGCTGGAAGAGAGGGGACAACCAGCCTTTCTCACTGTCAGTACTACACTCAGAAGCCAGATATGTGGAGTTTCCCCACACCCAGCAATTCTCCAGCAAACATCAGCTGGCTGTCCTAGAATTCAGTTCAGTTTGGCAAATGACTACTTGGAATTCGACTCAGACTCTACAGGTGGAGGGCCCAGTTCCACCTGTACTGCAGCATGTGGTGCCAGGGATTGAACCGCAGTCCCTGTGGTTGCCTAAACAGGTGCTTTAGACTGATGAGCTATCTCACCGGCCCTCTTCCTTAGGTTTCAATTAATTTGTTGGAGTGGCTTATAGAAACTTTTTTCCCCCCCTTCGGTACCAGGGATTGAACTCAGGACCCTAAGCTTGCTAGGCAGGCATTTCTCTTGAGGAAAATTTTTACTGACCGTTGTCAGTTATTGCAAAGGGTGTGTGTGTGAGAGAGAGAGACTGAGAAGAAAGGAAGGAGGGAGGGAGGGGGGAGAGAGAGAGAGGGCATAGAACACTGGGGTTTTCACACTAAACTATGTCCCCAGTCCTTTTTTTATTCCCCAGTCCCTTCTAAAATTTTTTATTTTGAGAAAGCTTCTCACTTTTTTTTTTTTTTTTTTTTTTTTTTTTTTTTTTTTTTTTTTTTTTTTTTTTGGGGCACAGGGTTTCAATATGTAGTCCAGACTGGCCTTGATCACACTATGCCCTCAAACTCAAGATAATCCTCCTGTTGTAGCTTCCTATGTGCTTCCTATGTGCTGGATTACAGTCGTGGTCCACAATGTATAAAGATTTTTTTTTCTGTTTTTAGTGTTTTTGAGACAGAGTCTCACTATGTAGTTCAGGCTGACCTGGAATTCAGTGTGTAACTCAGGCTGACCTCAAACTTACGGTGATCTGTTGGGAGCAGCAGGAAGCCAGAAAAATCAATCCAGTGTGTGTAGGTGGGACTGGGCCTCCCTGCCTCAGCAGAAAGCTACCCCAGTGCTGAGAAAAACATCCTGCTGAGAAAAACATCCTGTCTTGGTTCAGGCCAGCTATTGGTTGCTGGGTAGCCTTGTGTCAGGGGATGCAAACTTTGTAGAAGTATAAATAAAGGATCTTTTCTGCATGAGTTGAGTTAGTCTTGCCCATAAGGCAGACTGACGACCACCTAGCCCAACTTTTTGTCTTGTCTATCTTTCTCATTCCTACCGCCGTGTATCCCCGGAGTTAAACCATTAACAGTAAGATCAACGGATCCCTACATTTACGGATCCCTATAGTGATCCTCTTGCTTCAGCCTCCAGGTAGCACTCTGGCATGTGCCGCCACACCAGGCAAGATATTTTAAAGGATACAAATGCCCACAACTTTTTGCAATTATTACACATCAATTAAAACCAAAATATATACTAGAGGAAAAATAGAGAGTATGAGTAAAGAGTCCAGTGAGAAGATAGGTAGAGAATGGCTGGACAGGGTCCTGAGCATAACAGCTTCTTTCCCCGAGGCAGCAGCACCACTGTCCCAACTCCTTAAAGCCTAGCCTTGAGGGTTTTTAAAAAGACCTTGTTCTGTAGCCATGACTAACTTCATCATTGGATTTTTTGTTTTGTTTTTAAATTTTAACTTTATGTTATGGCTGGCTTAGCCTACCCTGTGGGTGGGGCTGGCATAGCATGTGGTGCTGGGGATCAAACCTCAGTCTCTGCAGTTGCCTAAGCTTGCCTAAGCAAGTGCTTTAGACCACTGAGCAATCTCACTGGCCCTCAATGGATTTTTAAAATCCTTTTTAAAGGTATTTGGTACAAGAGGAAAGGGATAAATGAACTGTAGTGCGTCTAAGGAGAGTCACCCAGAGAAAAACATTAAGGCTTTCACAGAAAGCAAACTGGCCAAGCAATGGCTGTGACTCATCCCGAAGGCTGACACTAACAACAGTTCTACTGTGTATGGTCCCAAACTTAATCCTGAGGGGATTTGACCTTGGAAGATACAAAAAATGAATGTTTTGTTATACAGGTTTTGCTTTGACTTGCCCTTGATCACCCAGAAAACAAACAAACAAAAAAGCTTAATTATAATGCATGAATCGCAGAGCTAGATTGATGAGATGAGCTGTAGGAGGCTTGGATCAATACCTCCTACATTGCAAGCTTCACTGGTGGCCCACTGCAATTGCAGAACATTGGACTGTGTGCATATGCTTCCTCTTAGTTCAAAGAGAATTGTCTTTTCTTTTTTTTTCTTCTTAGCAACATCAATAGAGAGGTGGGTCATGCCCCCACACTGTGCTCTGTAGAACTATTGTGAGGACAATATGCAATGTGTCAACTGTTAAGAAAAGAAAGGGGAAAAGAAAAAAGTAATGTTTATTGAAAGTGTTAATGTTTAATTGTTTGATCAATCTTACATACCTATATCTATTAATCTAAACTGATCTGATGATGAAAATATGTAATATAATCATTGTTAAATTTAAACAATAATAATAAAAATAAAAAAATAAATGTATTTGGTACAGGGTCTCACTATGCAGCTTAAACTGTAGGGATCTTCCTATTTCAAACTCCCTAGTGCTGGGATTATAGATGTGTACCACCACACCTGATTTCGGTGGCCCACATGGTATATGCCCAGGGTGGGGCAAACAAGGGATGTGGTACTGGGGATCAAACCCAGGTTTTTGCACTTGCCAAGCAGGTACTTAGACCACTGAGCTGTCTCTCTACCTGATTTATTGTCTTTTTGAGACAGGGTCTCTCACTGCACAGTTCACGATAGCCTTGATCTCACTTTATAGCCCAGGCTGGCCTATCCTCCTGCCTCAGCCTCCCAAGTGCTGGGATTATAGGCATGTGCCACCATGCCTGTTTTATTTAACCTTCACTGTAGTCTCCTTTGAGAAATTGGTGACCTGGTCAGTCCATAATAACTAAGGGATAAAATTAACCCAGTGCTTGGTCTTCAGGTTGGGGCTGGGACTGAAAGTTCCTACCCAGGAATCTTCTGGTTGGTTCCCCCTGGCAACCAATTGCATCTTGAAATCATCCAGCAGCCCACCAGGAGTTGCCTTCTTAGAACAAGAGATGCTCCTGTCCTCCTAGGAAATCCCAATGGATTTAGGAGCTTTGTCTCAGAGGTTCCTATTGCTCGGAAAATTGCAAAGGTTTTAGAAGATCCATTTCAAGAAACCTTGGTCTCTACCAACTTACATATTTCTTGTTTCATGGCAGTAGAGAGCTCTGCACAGCCTGTGGGCTCTGGAGACAGGTATAAATACTGCCTTGAGCTCTTTCTGTCAGCTAGCTGAGATGCTGAAAAAGAAGGCCAAGGGCAAGAAGGTGGCCCCGGCCCCTGCTGTCATGAAGAAGCATGAGGCCAATGTGGTAAATCCCCTGCTTGAGAAGAGCCCAAAGAATTTTGGCATTGGACAGGACATCCAGCTCAAGAGAGAACTCACCCATTTGGTCAAATGACCCTACTACATCATCCAGCTACAGCGACAGAGGTTCATCCTGTATAAGTGGCTGAAGATGCCCCCTGCAATTAACCAGTTCACCCAGGCCTTGGACTGCCAAACAACTACCCAGCTGCTTAAGCTGGCCCACAAGTACAGACCAGAGACCAAGCAAGAGAGGAAGCAGAGGCTGTTGGCCCAGGCAGAGAAGAAAGCTAGTGGCAAAGGGGATGTCCCCACTAAGAGGCCACTGGCCCTCAGAGCAGGTGTCAACACTGTCACCACTCTGGTAGAGAACAAGAAGGCTCAGCTCCTGGTGACTGCACACGACATGGACCCCATCAAGCTGGTGGTGGTCCTGCCTGCCCTGTGTCGCAAGATGGGTGTCCCTTACTGCATCATCAAGGGGAAAGCCAGGCTGGGGCATCTGGTCCACAGGAAGACCTGTACCACTGCCACCTGCATGCAAGTCAACTCAGAAGACGAAGGTGCACTGGTTAAGCTGGTGGAAGCCATCAGGACTGACAATGACAGATAGGATGAGAACAACTGTCACTGGGGAGGCAACATTCTAGGTCCAAAATCTGTGGCTCATATTGCCAAGCTGGAGAAATCAAAGGCTAAAGAGCTTGCCACTAAACTGGGCTAAATGTACTCTTGAGTTTTCTGTACATAAAAACAGTAAGTTGCCTTGGCAGAGCTTGTGATCCCACTGTCTCAGCTTCCTTAGTGCTAGGGTGGCAGGACTGTGCCACAGTGTCTGGCCATACTTTTAACTTTTTATTTTTTAGTTTTTTACTTATTTGGCACAGGGTCTCACTACACAGTTCAGACTCCATAGTGATCCTCCTGTCTCAGCTTTCCCAGAGCTGGGATTATAGACATGCACCACCATACCCTGTTTCATTGGTCAACACAGCATGCCCAGGGAACCCCTGGGGTCAGCTCTGCATGCAGTACTGGGGATCAAATCTGGGTCCTTGCACTTACCAGGCAGGTACTTAGACCACCAAGCTATCTCCCTAGCCCACACTTAAATTTTTTAAATAAACATTACTTTTTTTTTAAACAGTTGACACACTGCATATTGTCCTCAGAATAGTTATACAGAGCACAAGGTGTGGACATGACACACCTTCCAATTGATATTGGTAAGGAAAGAAAAAAATTTAGAGTTCTTAGGGAGACTATACGATATTTACACATGCAGGTCTGGTTTATTTCACTAATGAGTATATGTTCAGTATATATCCATTTATATATGAAGTCTTCCAGCTTATCATTCTTTATAGCTGAGTCCACACTTAACTTTTATTTATTTTTTTAATTTTATTTTTTTTTCTTATTTCAGAACTTTCATTTGTTTATTTATTTATTTTTATGGCCAGCTCAGCCTGCCCTGTGGGCAGGGCTGGCACAGCATGTGGTGCCGGGGATTGAACCACAGTCCCTGCAGCCGCCTAAGCTTTCCTAAGCAGGCAATTTAGACCACTGATCCATCCTGCCGGGCCCCGACACTTAACTTTTAAAGAAGCTGTCAAACAGCTTTCCATGATGGTTGCACCATTTTACATTGGCCCAGCAAGATTTTTTACCATCTTGGAGAAACACTGTTTGTTAATAAGAGAAAACAAAAGAGCTTGTCAACTCACCCTTGGGACTGTCGCTGTTTATGTCTAATTACCACACAGCACCACAATTAAGCAGCCTGTTAAGCATTTGGAGCTGTGGAGCTCCACTGGTTCTTTTGTAACATGAGACATTTCCATCTGTACTGGGGTTATTCTCTTATACTCATAATTATTATATTTTTTTATTCATTGGCATATACTTTAAACTCCCAAGCATAGTTTATAATGTAATTTATAATATAACATAGTATGCATGAAATGAGAGATCACTTATGGAAAAAGTCCATCTTTCTTGCCATCTCTGTCTGTGTCTGTCTCTGTGTCTGTCTATCTTGTCTCTCTGTCTCTGTCTCTGTCTCTGTCTGTCTGTCTCTCTCAGTCTCTCACACATAAAACATACTATCTTGGAAAGCACCTTTGAGTAAACGAAGTGTGAGAACAATGAACTCGATCATGGTGACCTATTACAAGTAACTCCTAATCTATCTGGCTCACACCCTGAGGAGAGGATTTTTAAAATAAACTTTTAATTTTAGAATAGCTTTAGTTTCACACAAAAAAAGCTGTTAATGTAATATAGATCACTGATCCTCTGTATCAGTGATGGCAACTTTTTAGAGCTGAATGCAACCCCAAATTAACTTATTATCAAAAAGAGCCAACACTACAACTAATCCTGAATACTAAAGATTTCTTCTTTTCTTTTTGGAACTGGGATTCAAACTCAGGACCTTGCACTTGCCAGGCAAGCGTTTATGCCATGGAACTATTCCAAGTTTTAGTTTAGAAAAAAAAAAAACAAAACTCATACATAAACATCTTTTGCCTTAAAAGAAAAAAAAGGGGGTCACAGCATGCTGAGGCCCCCCTTCTGTCCCTCTCTCAGACAGGTGCTTTCTTCCCCCCAATAAATACATTCTGCTCATTTAAAAACAAACAAACAAACAAGTAGACATGATGGTATGTACCTGTAATCCCAGCACTCAGGAAGCTGAGGTAGGAGGATCACAGTGAGTTCAAGTTCAGAGGCAGTGTGAACTACATAGGGAATCCCTGCCTCAAAAAAGATTTAAAAAAAAAGAGCTAGGTGTGGTGGCGCATGCCTGTAATCCCAGCACTCGGGAGGCTGAGGCAGGAGGATCGGTGAGAGTTTGAGACCAGCCTGGGCTACAAAACTGAGCTCACGGCCAGCCTGAACTGTACAGCGAGACCCTGTCTCAAAAAGACAAAAAAAGAAAGAAAGAAAAAGAAAAGAAAGAGAGAAGGGTGCCAGAGAGATAGCTCAGTGGACTAAGCACCTGCTTTGGCAAGCACAGGGACCAATGTTCAATCCCTGGTCCTGAACGTCACAATGGCCTCTGGAGCATGCTGAGCCTGTGACTGAGTCTGGGCATGGTAGCACAGAAGGACAAAAGGCGGACCTGAGCATGTTGTCCCTGTTTTTTTTTTTTTTTCTTTTTCTTTTAAGGCAAAAGATGTTTATGTATAAGGTTTTTTTTTCTAAACTAAAAGTTGGAATCGTTCCATGGAAGAGAGAGAGAGAGAGAGAGAGAGAGACCCACACAGGATACCACATTGCAATTATCCATCACGCCTCTTTAGGCTCTTCTAAGCTGTGAGCATTTCTTAGACTCCTTATTTTAGATGATCGTGACAGTTCTTAAGAGTTAAGATGCAGGGCATTGTGGGTCACTCTTACAATGCAGGCACTTGGAGGATCACCAAGAGCTTGATGCCTGCCTAGGTTACATAGTGAGTTCAAGGTCAGCCTGAACTGCATAGGGAAGCCCTGTCTCTAGATAAATGAGTAGAGATGAATGTTTTGTAGAATGCTCTTCTTTTGGAGTTCCCTGTAACTTTTCTCAGACTAGTTCTGAAATGAAAATTCTCATTCTCTTCACATGAGTCCAGGTTATGTACTGTTTATGGGGCTTGTTATTGTAGAAGTTGATCTTCATCAGCTGCCTGAGGTAGCCTTTGTCAGGTCTCTCCACTGGAGTATCACCGTGCCTAGGTGCCAGTTCCTTCACATTGCTCTCCCAAGAGCAAAGTTGCCATCTGCTGAGGAGAAGTTATGCTCCATCTTAGGGGGCGGGTTTGGGGGTAGGCGTTGCTGTGCAAATTATTTGAAATTCTTCAACATAGCACATAAATTACCTCTTCCTCAGCTATTCACCTAATATATCCTTTTTAAAAAAAAAAAAAGAATTAAGACAAGGTCTTAGCCAGGCATGGTGGTGCATGCCTGTAGAGGCAGGAGGATCAGTGTGAGTTCAAGACCAGCCTGGACTACAAAAGTGAGCTCAAGGCCAGCCTGAACTGCATAGTGAGACCCTGTCTCAAAAAGACCAGAAAGAAAGAGAAAGGGGGGAGGGAAGGAGGGAGGAAAGAAGGGAGAGAGAGAGAGAGAGAGAGAGAGAGAGAGGGTCTTGCCATGTAGGTCAGGCTGCCCTTGAATTTACTACATAGGGCAGGCTGGCCTTGAAGCAATACTATTGCCTCAGCCTCCCAAGTGTTAGGAGAACAGGTGTGTGCCACCATACCTAGCTTCAGTCATTCATTTGATCATCTGATTATGTCAGTATGGGCATGTGGGTATTTATTTTACATTTTAGGGCAGTGACAGCAAGCTTTTCAGAGCTTTCAATAATAACAAACAGCCCACTGTGGCATGGGAGCTATAGGCTTACCACCATTGCTTCAGGGTATAATCTAACAGTCAGTTCTCTGTATCTACAGGGCCAGCCAACCATAGAATATATAGGATTTTTTTCAGTACTGTGAATTGAATCTAGATCTTAAAATATACCTATTTATGTATGTGCACTATATGCAAGTACATATTTTATGAGGGCTGAGATAGCTCCATGGCACAAGTGCCTGGCTTGCAAGTACAAGGTCATGAGTTTGAACCCCAATCCCAGAAAAAAAAAAGTACATATTTTATTTAAGGGACTTGAGCAGCTGTGTATCCATGGGAGTCCTGGTATTAATCCCTCACAGATACAGGTGGGTGACTGTAGAATGCTATTTATTTTGTTGCTTAAACTGCTAACAGTCCTTCCTTGGGAGTGTGTGCGTGCGTGCATGCGTGCGTGCGTGTGTGTGTGTGTGTGTGTGTGTGTGTGTGTGTGTGTGTGTGTGGTACTGGGAATTGAACCCAGATATATTGTATCACTGAGCTGCACCCCACCAGCCCTTTTTTAGTTTGAGATAAAGTCTAGCCAAGGAGCTAACTTACCACAGCTAGACTTGACCTAGTGATCTTCCTCCCTCAGCCTCCAGAGCACTGAGATTACAAGTGTGTGCCACACTGCTGAGCTCTGTATCAGCCACTGGAAATGCTTTCAAGTGATTTTTGTGTCCCTTTGACAAGCTGGGCTTCTTTGTAAGGGTGTGCTTAGTGTTTCCTTGCTCTCCAGCCCAGGAAATGCTCCAGGATCACTTGTGTATTCCCTGCCCCAGCCTTTTCTCCAAGGTGTCTTGGATCATTTTATTGGTGAATGACATCGGAAATTGAGATCTGGGCAATGGGTGTCCCAGTAACAACAATGGGTTGTTACTGGTATGTTTTTGTTTCTAGGCCCTTTCAGTGGACATGAAACATACATGTGCACATACCAGTCCATGTACCGCCACTCCTCCGGAAAGCCTTCTTGATGTATCCACTTGTACCCATATTAAACTGAACACAGGCTGGCACTGATGCCCTGTGTGTCACCCAGCACCACAGAGGTCATTCCAGCTTTCCCTCCTTTGCTCTCACCATACACTTACTGAATTATTTGATTCTAGTCTGCACATATGGTGTGATTTCAGAACTGTTAATCTGAGCCCCTGTGGGACTATTTTATCAACCACTATTCCTTTTGCTTAGTTTTACAGACTCCATTCATTTCCAAAATGATGTAAGTCAGCACCTTTTCCCCTACCCAAAGTATACTTTCTACCTGGGTCTCTCCTTCACCTGCCAATCAACCCAGCCTATATTGCTCACACTGTGACATTCTCTATGAGAACTGGGCTCCATGTTCCACTGGGTCTCACCAGTCCCTTAGACTATCACCTGTCCCATCGAATTGACACTGCCCTTTCCCGAATGACCCTGTTGAATCCTTCCAACCTGCTCAGCCAGCCCTGAAACCTCAAGTGAAGAAGTCCAAACCTCCACTTTTGCCTGATGACTCTTGCTTGGCCCCCTAATCCATGGACCAGAGGCCAGCCAGCCTGGGTCTTGGCCAAGGTGTCCAGCCCTCCTTCTGGTCTACCTGGTCACAGGGGACCTGCTCAGGTTACCCAGAGGATCACTTTGCCTTAGAAACTCCAGCTGTCCCCTCAGTCGCATCAGTAACCGATGCCAAGGCCCTGAGCAACAGAGGCAGCAGGTGAGCGTCCCTGGTGTTCCAAGACCACTGTGCCTTGCCCTCCGTGATCACTGAAGTCATTGGTTCAGAAGGTGAGCAAATGTGGGGAGCCATATGGTACCTAGGAACCTGGGATGGGGCCTTGAGATGCCTCCTCTTGTACCGTTAGTGAGGCAAGCCAGGGGCGAGTGCAGAGGGAGAAACCAGACTCAGGGCTCTGAGTAGTGAGATAGCCCTGGGGACACTTCAGAAGGCTTGTGCTGGCTCAGAAGGCCTAGGGGTCTTAGTGCTGCCAGGGTCCTTGGCCCATTGGGCTCGCCGGGTTGGGTATAGGTGTTAGCAGATGCCTGCTCTGGCCTCTGACAGACAGCCTGGTACCCTGTCTAGATGTGCAGCTCAGAATAGGAACACAGGTAGAGGAGACTGTGGGTCCCAGCCCAAATTTATTTCCCAGCCATCATTCCCTTTTTGAAGTGAAGGTTGAGATCAGGGCCTTCACACTGAAGTATATCCCAGCCTTGTTTGTTTATTTATTCTGAGCTAGGGAATTAAGTTACTAAATTGTCCAGACTGGGCTTAAATTTTCAGTGCTCCTGCTTCTACCTCCTGGAATGCTGGAACTGCAGGTATGTGCCACCACACCCAGCCCAAGCTAGCCTTTTTTTCCCCCAAACCATCTGAGCAGAAGTTGGAGGGCTTCACCTGACATGGGGAGTAGGAAGGCAGCATAGCAGTAGGGAGCCTGCTCTTCCATCCACCAGAGGAAGGGAGCCTGGCTCTTCCATCCACCAGAGGAGTGACCTTGGCTTAGAACCCACCAGGCTTAGTCTAGGGAGGTTTATAAACCTCCCTTTCAGTGTACAAATGGACTCTGGATCCTCTTCCTGCTCCTACATTCTGCACTTGTGGAAAGGTGTGATTCATGCAGCATTCTGCTTCTCTCATGGTGCAAGACCTGACCTCAAAGCCAGGGGTGATGGCACATGCCTGCAATCTCAGCTGCTGCAGAGGCTGAAGCGGTAGCCTCAACAGTTCAATGCCAGGGCCAACCAGATAGCTCAGTGGACTAAAGCAGCTACTTAGGCACACGCATGGGCTATGCCCACCTCATCCCGGTGCATGCTGAGATGGTAACTGAGACTGGGCATGGTGATGCACACCTGTAATCCTAGCACTTGGGAGGCTGAAAATAGGAGGATCACTACAAGTCCGATTTGTGTAGTGAGACCCTGTAGAAACTGTACTAAATATATTTTATTTTTGTCTTTTTGAGACAGGGTCTTGTTGTGCAGTTCAGGTTGACCTTGAGCTCACTTTTGTAGCCCAGGCTGGTCTCAAACTCGCACCAATCCTCCTGCCTCAGTTTCCCAAGTGCTGGAATTACAGGCTTGTGCCACCACACCCAGCTCTAAATACATTTTAAAACAAAACAAAAACCCCAAAATAAACCTCTCATTAACTTTATGTTAGGTATTTATCTGGTCACAGCAATCAAAAGCGATTAACATGCAGAGATTCCTTATAGAGACTATGGGAGTCTGTGCCATTATAGGCAGCTTATGGTGCATCTCTGTCTCTGTCTCTGTCTCTCTCTCTCTCTCTCTCTCTCTCTCTCTCTCTCTCTCTCTCACACACACACATCACACACACACACACACACACACACACATTGGGGATTGAACTCAAGACCTCAGGCGCATTAGGCAACCACCCTACCACTAAGCTACATCTCCAGCCCCTGCCTTTTTTAAGACAGGGTCTTGCTGTTTTCATGCTGGCCTTGAACTCATTATGTAGCCCAGGCTCCCCTTGAATTCACAGCAATCCTCCAGCCTCATCCTCCTAAGTGCTGGGGTTATAGGTGTATGTCACCTATAACCTGGCTCTAACCATTTAAAAATTTTATTTTCAGACAAGAGTCTCACTAAATTTCCCAGGCTGGTGTGAGAATTTGCACTCCCTGCATCAGCCTTCTGAGTAGCTGAGATTACACTAATGCATCACCAACTCTGACTGGGGCTGGGTTTTGAAGGCCCTGAACTCAGACGTCCCTCAGCCCTTACTGATGCTCCAGACCTATCCATGAGTTCATCCTCCCAGAGGCTCCCTCTCCCAGGGAGCAGCATTCCCCAGGAGGCCTGAAGAACACTACTTCGAAGCTCAGTAGTCAGAGGAAGGAAGGAGGCCCAGGGCTCTAATAGCATAATGAACTAGGGAAAATGTTCTTGGGTGGCATCCAACGAGAGCTTGTTCCACTTGGCCACCATCAGATATGGTGTGAGAATTCATTGCATGAGAACTGTGTGGAGTTGAGGATCTGTCAGCACCTGAGACTGGGGGCATCAATCCTGATCCTCTCCCTCACCTGCCAAGTCATGATGTTGGCCACTGAGGAAGGAACTTCAGGGTCACTTCCTGTCACTGCCAAAGCAATGAGCTCCCTGCGGTCTCCTGGGCAGAGGTGGGGTGGGGTTACCACCACAATTGGGGGAGCCTAAGATCCATTTTGAAAGGAAGATAGAGGTAATTGAGGGAGGAGTTTCTATGTAGTCTGGACTGGCATTGAAACTTTCAAAAAGTATTTAGTACAGGGTCTCACTACACAGGTCAGACAGTGATCCTCCTGTTTTCAGCCTCCCAAGTGCTGGGATTACAGGTGTACGACACCACACCCAATCTCAGTTGCTGTCTCATCATGCCCTGGGTGCGGGGCTGGCACAGCACACTGGGGGAAGGAGAAGTTTATTTTTGACTCATCACCTCAGAGATCTTAGTCTATGGTCAGCTAGCTGCTAGGCAGGAGCACCATGGCAGAAGGGGTGGTGGAGGAAAGATACACATCTCATGGTAACCAGGAAAGAGCCAGAAAGAGGGAAAAGGGGGCCAGGCTACCTCAGTGACCTACTTCCTCCAACAGGTTGCGCCTCCCAATAGCACATTCAACTATGAACACATTAATTGTGTCAGTTAACTGATGAGCAGTACCCCATGATCCAAACATCTCCTAATCTGAATTTATTAGCCTTTTTTTTTAAACATAAACCACAACACCCTACCCTAACCAGACAGAAAAATACAGATCACTGTATCCAAAATGATCCATCCTTGCCTCTCCAGGGCCAGGAGATAGCTCAATGGACTAAGTGCCTGCTTAGCCAAGCACAGTGACAGGAGTTCAATACCTGGCACCACATTCTATGTGGGCCCATCAGCTCTGGAGGCTGAAAACAGGAGGATCATCATGAGTCTCAACTGCATAGTGAGACCCTGTACCAAATACAACATTGCCGGCTGGGCGTGGTAGTACAATCCCAGCACTTGGGAGGCTGAGGCAGGAGGATCGGTGAGAATTCGAGACCAGCCTGGGCTTCAAAAGTGAGCTCAAGGCCAGCCTGAACTGCATAGTGAGACCCTGTCTCAAAAAGACTTAAAAAAAAAAAGTATAACATTGCCTCTCTAGGCTGAGTTTGTCCTCAGGACACCTCACCAGCCCAAACAACAGGATTTATTTTTTATTTTTTATTTTTCTGGACCAGGGCTTGAACTCAGGACCTTGTGCTTGCCAGGCAGGCACTTACAACACTGAGCTATCGTCCCAATCCCCAACAGGGTTCTTTTAGAGGACAAACACCCCTTCCCCTGATCCTACCTACAGTCAGAATCCCAGATTAACCATACCATCCTTTACCAAGGAGGTGGATCCTAGTGCTACCACCCACAGTGAGCAACAAAGGAGACAGTATCTCCATATAAGACCCATTCATTTTGAGCCCATGCATGGTGGTGCACACCTATAATCCCAGCACTTAAGAGGTTGAGACAGAAGAATCCCTATGAGTTCGGGACCCACCTGTGCTCACACTGAGCACAGGACCAGCCTGAGTGAGACCCTGAGCAAAAAAAAAAAAAAAAAAAAAAAAGTATTTCTTATTCTTCTAGTTCTCATTGTCCTATCAGTTGCAGGGAGTGAAACCCCACAGCCAAAGTGGGAGGCTGGGTGTGGTGGGGCACTTATGATCCCAGCATTAGGAAGGTTGAGGCAGGATGATTTTCATGGATTTGGGGCCAGGCAGGCCTACATAATGAGCTCAAAATTAGCCTGAACTACATAGGAAGACCCTGTGTCAAAAAACAAAACAAAACAAAAAAAAAACTTGTGAGCCTGAATCACTAGGCAGCCCTTCTGTCAAATGGAAGTTGGGCATGTGCTACTATGCCTGAAGGACTAGTCCCTCATATGGTAGGAAAATGTGGTCAGGAACCCCAAGTTTGCTATGAGCCTAGAGAAAGACCCTCAGTCCCCAGGCCAATATGTCACATCTGAAAGAGCTCTAAAGAACTCTCCTAGGGAGACTGGGTAGGTAGGATACAGTGACTGGCCAGGTCTTTCCCATCAAAGCCAGTTCCTATTTGTTCTCCCATGGGACTTGGACATGCAAAAGAGGGAGGATGGCCTAGCAGAAAACCTATTTGTCCCTTACAAAGAGAGAAGGCCTGAGTGTTCACTGTCAAGACAGGCAGGAGATCTCCGGAGGCTCAGTGTCTTTCCTGAGATGGGATGGGGGAGGCCCTGCCATTCTTTGAGTGAAGGAAGGGGCTTGCTTAGGACCTACGTGTGTTTCCACTTCCCAGGGAAGTCTGGGGAAGTTTACAAAGCATTTTCCCTTGATACGGTTTCTAAGGCCTTTTCTTGTCTCATCTTTTTGGGGCTCTGGGAAGTTCTATGATTTGTATAGGGCTCTGAGAGGAGATTTTGGCATTTGGAGAAGGGGTAAGAAGGATGACAGGACAGGGAACAGTGAAAGAGGGCACCGTGTATGTCAGGTGAGCCATGGATGCCAGATAGTAAAGTAGCTCCCAGGAAAAGACGTGGCTTTGGTAGACAAAACAAGGGGCTTAAAGGATTTTACAATGAGTTATTTGTGACCCAACATGGTGGCACACACCTGTAATCCCAGAACTTGGTAAACTGAAGCAAGAGGATTTAAATGAGTTTGAGACCAGCCTGGGCTACAAAGTGAATTCAAGGTCAGCCTGAATTGCACAGTAAGACCATCTCAAAAAAAAAAAAAAAAGGAAAGGGAGAAAAAGGATCATTTGTCTTTTATAGTCAAAGAAAGAATGTTTTGATTTATGAAATCCAGGACAATGCATACAAATATCTTTAGATATCTCCACCTGGACTTTTGGGGACCACTGAGGCTGCTCTTCTGTCCCTCTTCCTAAAGGCCACATGCCCCAATCATGGCCCCCCATTACAGCCCCTCAAACTCCCACGCATTTGGGGTCTGAGCCCTGGTCTGAGTCCAGCAGATGTCTGCCCCATGCCCTTCCCCACTTGGGCTCCATCTTTTTTTTTTTTTTTTTTAATTCTTTCTTTTCTTTCTCTCTTTCGTAAGGGGTCAGTCCCACTATGCAGCTCGAACTCAGTGATCCTCCTCTCTTAGCCTCTCCAGCGCTGGGACTGAATACGTGCCCCACCACTCCCGTTTTCAGTGGTCTGCATGGCGCGGCATGGCGCGGAGGCGCAGGACCAGCAAGGCGCCAGCCAGCACAGCAGGCGGTACCGGGGACAGAACCCAGGTCCTTGCTCTTAAACTGACAACCTTCCTAGCCCCTGGGCCCCATCTTTTCGGCACTTCTTCCATCGTAGTTTGGGGACAGGCAGGTAGAAGGGGAAAAGCCCATACAGATGGAGGGGAACGAAGAGTCTGAGGGAAGAAGCAGAGCTAAATGCAGGTCCAAGGCCATTCTGGAAGGACAGGGCCACAAAGGAATCCCTGTCTCTCGTTCTCTCCAGTTGCACCCATGCCAGCCACCAACCAAGGCTGGCCTGAAGATTTCGGCTTCCGGCTGGGCGGCTCTGGTCCCTGCTTCGTGCTCGAGGTGGCCGAGGGGAGCAGTGCACACACCGGGGGCCTGCGGCCTGGGGACCAGATCGTGGAGGTGGAGGGGGTAGCGGTGGGCGGGCTAAGCCTTGACCGTCTGGTGAGCCTGGCGCGGCGCTGCCCTCGCGTGCCCCCCAGCCTCGGCGTGCTCCCGGGTCCAAGTGACCGCCCCGCAGCCCTGACCACAGCACCGCGGGCCGCCAGCTCTGGCCGCGGCCTCGCACTGGGCCGCGAACTACTGCGCCTGGCTGGCCGCAAGCGCCCGGACGCCGTGCACCGAGAGCGCAGGCGCAAAGCCCAGGAGTTCAGCAGAAAGGTACTCTCGAGGATGTGGGCGGGGCGCGGGCGCCAGGGGGCGTGGCTAGAGTTGTGGGCCTTGACACATGGTGGACTTGGCTGGCAGGTGTGGGGCGAGGTGAGGACAGCAATGCTCTCAACGGCTGGATCTGAGAAGATTTCCGGAGACAGTTTAACAAAGTTAGAATGATACTCAAGCTTCAAGGCCTTGTACCCAATTTTGAAAGTTTTGCTCACTTGTTGTATAGGTTTTTTTTTTTTTTTTTTTTTTTTTTTTTCAGGCCCCCGGTTCAAACTCACAACCTTGCACTTGCCAGGCAGGCACTTGTGCCACGGAGCTATCTCCCTGGCCTCTTCCATTTCTTTCTTGCTTGCTTTCTTTCTTTCTTGCTTTCTTGCTTTCTTTCTTTTATTGAAGCACTGCAAATGTAAAGTGTATTAAATAGACAGCTTATAGGGGCACCTGTGGTCCCAGATTATGGGAGGCTGAGGCAGGAGGATTGCTTGAGCAGAGGAGACTGATACTAGACTGAGAAACACACACACACACACACACACTCCTATATCAAAATAAATTGTAAAAAGCAGGAGTCATACTGGAATTGTAGCTCAGTGGTAAAGCATCCGCTTAGCATGTAGAGAGACCTAGGTCCAATTCCCAGCACAGCAGGAGGAAAAAAACAGCAATGACACACATGCAGCCCGATAAATGTTATATAGCCTTACACTCTTAGAATCATTATGCTGATCAAGATGTAGAATAAAACACAGATAATAACAGAATGTAGACTGTAGCAGAATTCCTTCACCCTAGAAAGTTCCCACCTGCCCCTTTCCCTGTCTCTTTCATTATCAAGAGGATTCTACCCGCCTCCATGACTTGCCCAGTCCTGGGACTTGAACCTATGGCCTTCGCATTGAGGTACATCCCCAGCTCGCTCTTTCTCTCTCTCTCTCTCTCTCTCTCTCTCTCTCTCTCTCTCTCTCTCTCTCTCTCTCTCTCTCTCTTATTTTAAAACCAGATCTCACTGAGTTGCTAAGTTGCCTAGACTGGGCTGAGCCTTGCTATCCTCCTCCTCTGCCTGCCAGTATGTTGGGACAACAGGTGTGCAACCACACACCCAACTACTAACTGATCTCACATTCATAACCATGATTTTTGTCTGTTTGTGACCCTCATATAATGGAATTACTCAGTATGTATTGGTCAGTACCTGGATTCTTTGGCCTGACATTGTAGCTGAATTCCACCCACACTGTGTGGAGGAGCAAGGGTCCTTCTTTCTATTTCTATTATTAAATTAGTGATATATTTTTTTTAAGAGCTCACCTGTTCCAAGCTTCCACAAAACCAGAATCTAGTCTTGCCTAGCATGGGAGTCTGGCTGCCTGGCTGACTAGTACAAGGGGCCCAATGATCTTCCAAAGGCATTTCTTGCAAGGTTTTGGTACTGATAGGCATGGCTGTGTCACTTGTGAAAATTTAGGGTGATCCTGAGGCCAAGGGCCTGGAATGGCAGAGACTTGAGGCCACTGGAAGAGCCCAAGGCCTGAGTCATGACAGAAGCAAGAGTTGATTACAGACAGAGAGAAAAGGAGGTCTAGTACAGAGCCACAGGGCTGGGGAAGGATGACAGAGGACAGATAGGTCAGGGCTTAGTATAGCAGGCCATGCTAAGTATGGCTTATCCTCCAGGACCTTCAGACATGTGTGCTTATCTTCACTTGGCTGAAGCTGTGGCAGAACTAAGAGTGAACTTGTGTATGACCAAGAATCATCTAGAGTCTGGATGCTCTACTCCCTGCCTGAGGCTTTGGCCCCAGGAAGCTAAATCCAGAACCTCTACTTGCTGAAAGGGACATTTGTGTTTAGGGACTTGTTTTCCCTAAAAGGAGAATTGCTCAGTCCTGTCCACGGAAGGATTCAAGAGTTGAGCTTGAGGTCTCAAAAGGCCTGGAAACCCTGTCGGAGTTTGACTGTTGCAGAAATGGCTGCTGGCCTACTCCCAAAGAATCAGCTGTGCATCACCCCTGCCTCCTCCAATGCTAAAGTTCAGTCCAGTCTTCACTGTTCTAATCCAATCCTCAGGACCCTGTCCTCCATCATGTATCCTGGGGTGAGCCCTGCTTGGGCCTGAGCCCCATGGCCTGGATCAGGCCATCCTCTGTAACTAGGTGCATACACTCCCTCCTGTACATACGAGACTCACCTCAGGTTTCCCTGTGTCACCAATGTCCAGCTCCTTAAAAATCGTGTCTTTCTGCACTAGGGGGTTAGCTCAGTGGGACAGCATGTACTCAGCGTTGTAGAGAACCTGGGTTCAATCTCTAGCATTGAAAAGAAAAAGTGACTTTTTTCCATATACCCAGAATAGGCTCTGCTGCTATAACAAAGTCAGCACCTTACTGCTTTTGTACTAAGAAGTGTGCTATTCACCTATGCAAAGTCCTCTAGAGGTCCAGGTAACTTTCCAGGGTGACTGATATCCTCATGATGTCTCAGCATTCCACTTCCTTATTGCTACTTATATGATTTTGCTGCGGCTCTTAGGATAGCCCCTCCCATCAAGGCTCTGTAGCCAGAACTGGCTATATTGCTGCTCCCCAAGGGTGATGGGAAATGTAGTTTTTCATGTGTCTAGAAAGAGGTAGAGCTAGAAATATTGGTGAGAATTAGTAACATCTGCTATAATCTCACATAACTTGCCAGAGAAATAAAAGCCTGTCCCTGGTGCCATGTAACCCCTGCTGAGTTGGAAGGAGCACTCCCAGAGCTCTCTATAGGACAGAGCTGTCTGGGAAGCAGGGCTGCCAGGGTGGTATCTGTCAGGCTAGTTGTGGTGCATTTTCTAATGAGGAGAAGTATGGAAGGAGGGATTCTGGTTAGAGCTCACCAAGCACCCTCAAAAGCGAAATGCATCCCCAAATAAGATTATCTCTGAAAGATGAAGGGCCTCTGCAGAACCCCTGTTGCTTTTCAATAATCATCCCCCTGGTTCTTGCCAGCATTCAGCCTGCTCCAGTTTTTCCTCCTTGAAGGAGCTAATATTTAATAGAAAAGCCATTAGTGTCCCGTGATGGTGCCTCATGCCTGGATGTAGGTTGAGAACATCTAGGTAATAACTGACACCGAAACCACACTGTGGCACAGGCCCCAGGGGGGGGAACTATTTTTTCCTCTTTCTTATATAAAATGCCTTTGCAGCTAGCCATGGTCTCCTTTGAATCAAGGCTGCTGCTGACTTTGATTGCAAACTCGCCACCCTCAGCTGCACAGCAAGTGCAGGAAGAGGGGTGCTTGTTGCTGCATCCAGAGGACAGCAGGGGTCAGCTGTCAGCCTGCAGGAAATGTAGCTCCATGCTGCTCTTTGATTCAGTCCCCTAAATGTGCACACCAGGCCCTGCGTTTGGGGCTAGAGAGGAATCAGACAGTTGGCTAGCATATCTGGTGGGGGGACAGACAGTGATATGTGCAGGGTGGAGGTGACCGTGTGCCAGGGCTCAGACATTCAGGAAAAGTGGCCACTGCCTGGAATCCCTCTAAGCCCCCTACTAATGCTTACTCATCCTCTCTGGGGTCACTGCCCCGGCCTTAATCCCACCTTAATACCCCAAAAAGGACCATCTAGGGAGCAGTGGGATCTATAGCTCTGAAGTTCAAGAACACAGTCAGGGTGGGAGATCAAGCTCTGACACTCACTGGATAGGGTCCTTGGCCCCCCAGAGTCACTTGTGGTAGTTTCTGTGGAATAAAAGGATGATGGTGAGTCCTCATCCACCTTATCCTTGGGATCTGGTGCCCTGTGACTTGGAGATTTTCCCCAGTCAAAATGACCAACAGGATGTACAAGCAGCCTAGTCTCCTTGTACATCCTGCCATTCCTGTGGGAAAGAGACAAGAAGCAAGTAGCAAACTCAGTGGAGAAGCTAGATATGGCGGTGCACAGATGGCCACGAGTTTGAAGCCTATGTAGTGAGTTAAAGGCCATCCTGCACTACAACACAAGATGGTCTCAAAAACCAAAAACAAACATCAGTGGACAAGCAGTTCCATATAATGAAAACTGAAGTGAGGTAATAAAACAGAGTGAAAGGAGAGAGTGATAGAATATTATTTATTTATTTATTTATTTATTTATTTATTTATTTATTTATGGGTCCAGGGAGATAGCTCCGTGGCACAAGTGCCTGCCTGGCAAGTGTAAGGTCATGAGCTTGAACCTCGGTCTCGCAAAAAAAAAAAAAAAAGCTACTCCTATTTATTTATTTATTTATTTGACAGGGTCTCATCAGTTACTCAAGCTGAGCTCAAACTCAAGATCCTCCTGCCTCAGCCTCCTGAGTGCTAGGATTCTAGGCATGCACCCGCACACCCCGCTACAATCAATTATTATTTTTTTTTTTACCATCAATTTTCAAGTAGAATGAACTCTTAGCTATCACTCCATGTCATGGCTTTAAATAAAGATTACCAGCGTCATTCCATCATTCTCACTGGGCAAATGGAATCATGTTGCATCGAATCTAAAACACCATCCACTGCAAGATGACTATTGTTTATTTGATACTAAGAAACAAAGCACTCTCCTGATTAACCCATAACGCATTCTTCCTTATTGCATTCTTCTTTCTTTATCATCTTCTCATCATTTAATTTAGTAATTCTTGGAAGCTCTGTTGCTTAGATGTACTTAATAGCAATAATGCACATAACCCAGTGGAAGTAACAATATGAACACTTACAACCAAATACACACATGCATAGCAGTGGTGACCAGCAGTAAAACTCATCCTGATTTCAAAGCTGTTAGAATATGGAAAAAATGTCCATCCTAGAATCAATGACATACAAAGTTGATAGTCTGTTGTGCACTCAGTTATGAAATAATGAAAGTAAGGGCTTTTGGAATAGTTCAGTGGTTTAAGTGCCTGCATGGGCAATCTCAGTCAGGCACAGGGTTTCAATCCCCATACCCACCATCCACCATTAAGACATCCTGAGCCAGCCCCCACCTCCCCAATAATGAAAGTTGATTCCACTGACTGAGGCAGAAAAAGAATTTTCAGTTCATGGAATGAGCCCTGGAAACTCAGGTTTAGAATCAAGGATGGATTGCCACCAGGAGCACTGTTGTCCCAAAGCATCCTTCAGAAAAGATCTGTTCAGAATATGCTGCAGGGCTCTGGCTCTGCCTTGAACAACCTTTGCATTTCCATATCATTTCTTCAGAAGCCAAAGTACTGGCTTGATCTGGCCTCTGATAGCCAGAGTCTCCAACTGGCCAAAGGTACATCAGGATCTGGCCTTTCACTTTGTGTAGGAGTTCCTCTTTCTCACCTCAGTGACTAAGAAACTACAAGTATCTCCCATGTGGATGTGCTGCAGTTATTTAGACAACATTGTCAGGTATTTTTTGCTTCTAACATCTAAGTATTATAAACACTACACGGGCAAACCTCCACATTCATATATCATTGTGCCCTTGTCTTGTCAGGACATGACTAGCATAAAAAAAAAAGAAAAAAGAAAAAAGGACATGACTAGCATAAATTCCTAGATAACAGGTTATTGGGTAAAAGAATAGACTTTAGAGCCAGGCATGGAGGACCAAATGTAATTCCAGCAGTCTGGGAAGCTGAAGCAGGAGGATCAGAAGCTTGAACCCATGCTGGGAACTTAGACCCTGTCTCAAAATAAAAGCAAAGCTAGGTGTATTGACACACACTTGTAATCTCAGCACTCGAGAGGCTAAGGCAGAAAGATTATCACAAGTTCAAGACCAGCCTGAACTAGATAGGAAGACCCAGTCTCGATAGATAGATAGATAGATAGATAGATAGATAGATAGATAGATAGATAGATAGTGCAAAGGCCCTGGGTCTAATTCCCAGTATTGGAAGGGGGGGAAATGGGCTTTAGAAACACTTTGCTACTTTTCAAAAGTAGGTGCACACTGCGTGCATCTGCAGACTCACTCCTTGGAGCAGAAGTGCCTGGGTTAGTGTATGTTCGTCTGTGCACAAAACAGGAGAAAACAAAAATCCAGTAGGAGAACAGAAGTTGTCAAAATTCAGAACTGCACACATTTTTTTAAATGAAGCTGGAGTGTTCTTTGCAGGCCCTCTCAGTGAACAGTGCATGGAACCGAGCATAGTATTATAATAATAGTAACTAGCAATTAGTGAGTGCCTGGCACATTTTTAAGCTCTTGTTTTGATTCCCTTGATTCTTAGAATATTCATTAGAATAGTTCCTTAGGATTTGAATACTGACCCCCTAACCTTGTAACCTTGAGCTGTCCCACCACATGTTTCTTTCCTCCTCCCACCCCTCACCACCACAAATTTCTGTCCTGTATTGCCTTAGGTTGCTTAGATGTAAAATGAAGATCCTAACCATCCCATCTCTAGGGCAACTGAGAGCTTGGAAGTGATGCGACGGGGCAAAGCACTCCCCACATCAGCTACCTTGTGCAGGTAAACTGAGGGGAGAAAGGAAGGTGGTGAGTGATCCTCTGTGGTTCTCCTTTGGGTCCCTTTGTGCAGGTGGATGAAATCTTGAGGGACCAGCCAGCTGCCAAGAAGCAGGTGTTTGGGGCACTGAAGCAATTTGCAGCTGAGCAGCGGGTGGATGACCTAGTGTGGGCCCTCACCCTGGTGCTACCCCACGAGACCCACAGGCCACTTCTGGACAATCTCAGGTACCTCGGTTGGGGTCAGGATGGCCATGCCAGGTGGGTTTTTCACATCTGGACTCTCTTTCACCACAAGACACCAGGCCAACCCAGCTGGGAGATGGGAGTCTGATCTGAAACTGGTCCCAGCACCCCTTCAACCCAAAGCAAGGGTGGCCCAGGGACCTTGAAGGGCAGCCAGAGGAAGGCTGCCAGGACATCATATTGCAGGAGGATAGCAGGGGCTACTGTCTGTTGAACTATGACAGGGCTTAGAGAGCAGACATCTTCTGATGCATCCCAAATCTATATGGGGAAAATCCCCGGCAGGATGCCAAGACAGTCCTATTTTTCTATTGAGGGGGCAATGGTACAATATGAATACAAGAAACTTAGGCTGTGCTGTGGGAGCCCATAGCCCCCTACCCCACCCTATAGGCAATAACTGCTCTGTGACCTTTGACCTTTAATGGTGCATGTGCATGTGTGTGTGTGTGTGTGTGTGTGTGTGTGTGTGTGCCAAGGACCTCATCAACTAGAAGCACTCTCTCTGGATGGAATCTGAGCCCCACTATAGCCCCATTTTACAAAGGCAAACTGAGGCTTAGTGAAATTCAGAGGCTGGCCCAAATCCTCACAGAGAATTTAGTACAGTCACGGGACCATGAAGCCAGTCAGCAGGACACTTTCTGCTCAGCCTCTGGCTCAGCCTGTAAGTTTGCTGATCACAAAGGAAACGAAATGCCCTGTAAATCCTCACCTGGAAAGACCCCAGGTGGCCCACAACTCTCTGGACCCCACTTCCTGCCTGCTTAGCTTCCTCGATGATGGAGGGACTCCTCCTCCCTAATCCTGCCTGGCCTCTTTTGCCCCCTGTCTGTGCCTGCCCCTGGCCCTCCCGTTTTCCAGGCTCAGCCCTATCCCTTATCTTGCTGCCATTCACCCCACGGCCTGCCCCTCCCTCTGGGCCTGGCCAATGTCAGGGACGGGACTGGCCAACCCGCCCCCCCACCCCCCCCCCCCCCCCCCCCCCCCCCCCCCCCCCCCACCCCCGCCCCAACCAGCTAGGCGCGCTGTCTCTGCTCTGCAGCGGAGCAGAAGAGGCCACCGAAAGAGGCTACCATGAGCTGCCTGGGGTGAGTAAGGGGCCTGTCTCTCGCTGAGAAAAGCCAGCGAGGACAAGGGGAAAAAAAGTTATTTCTAGAGCTGAAATTGCTGAGGACATGCTGCTCGGCGCTGAGGGCTTCCTTCGAGGTGACGGATAACAGCCCCCAGCCCCGCCCTGCCCGGCAAGATTGTCTCTGAACTGCTGGCTGCCAGACTCAACTAGAAGCTCTCTAGGGTCCCTTCTTTACCCCTTAGGGTTGCCCGGCTTCAGTCCTGCTGCCTTCCCTGGCTGCTGTTTCTTCCCAAGCCACCGGTGGGTCAAAAGAGAGGGGAGGGGGGAGGTGCTCCATTTAGATTCTGGGAAGCGGGAACCCAGGCCACCTGGCGATGCCGGGTGCCTCCCAGCCTTCCTAGGGTGCTGCTGAGGGGTGTGTGTAAAGCGGCAGCCTGTGTTACCAGCGGGTGTCAAGTGCGACAGGGAAATCCGGGAGGCTGTTAGGGGAGGGGCAACGCCCAGCTGGGATCCATAGGGAGAGGATTACACTGGCAGCAGGGGATTTAGCCGCTTCCCCACCCCCCAACTTGAGAATCCCTCCCTTCAGAAACCTGGCTAGTTGCCAGCAGCCTCACCACGTGCTGGGCTCTAAGGACCCAGCAGGGATTGGAGAGCGAGCGCTGCACTTTCAGAGGTAGCTGAGAATGGACATAGAGAGGATATGGCCACAGCTAACTGTGATCCTGGGGGCTTGAGTGCCAGCTGAGGGGCAGCCCATGGCTAGCTTAGCCCTGGGCAATCTAGGCAGACTCCTGGGAGAGTAGTAGGTGTCAGTGATGTGGCTCAGACAGTGACTGCAGGAGTTGGGCAGTGTGCCCTGTAGAGAGGCTAGGACAGTCCCTAAGGAGCTTGCCAAGGCTAGGTATCTAGTCACAGATGGTGAGGGCAGTGGCATACTGGCCCATGGAACCCAGCAGTGCTTCATTTAGAATGAGGCGAGCACCAGGAGTCACTATCTCCAAGGACCCAACATGAAGGAGAGACAGGCTACAGGGAGAGGTTGAGCAGCCAAAAGGCCCTAGGTGAAGAATTATATTTTCTCGTGTGTGTGTGTGTGTGTGTGTGTGTGTGTGTGTGTGTGTACTCACGTGCAGCGTGCATGCATGCACATGCATGCACACTTGTGCATGAAGGCTAGACGCACTCAAATCAGAGAGGTATGGCCTCTGAGCGGTGGCCCAAGTAGCCAAATAGAAGCAAGCTTTGGGAACACAAGGAAGGAACTGTGAGACGATGATCCTGGACCATCTGGACCAGTCGCCTGTCATCACATGTGGCTATTTAAAATTTAATTAATATTCAATAAAGTTTGACATTTAGCTTAACCTCACAAATAGCACTTCAAGCACTCAGTAGCCACATATAGGGGGCCCAGCAGGATGGCTCAGTGGTCTAAAGCGCCTGCTTGGGAAAGCTTGGGCAGCTTCAGGGACCGAGGTTCAATCCCTGGCACCACATGCTGCGTCAGCCCTGCCCTTGGGGTGGGCTGAGCCAGCCATAAAAATGAGTGAATAAACAAACAAAGGTTCTGAAACAAGAAAACATAAAATAAATAGCCATGTATAGATAACAACCACCTACTGTCTGTGCTGAATGGGCAGAACATGTCCAGGTTCCTTTGCACAGTGTGGCAGTTAAAGGCAACAGGCAAAGGGTGAGCTGGGTGAGCTGTGTAATTGGGTCCAACATAAGCAAAAGAAATCATCTTAGCTGAATGTGATAGCCATGCCCATAATCTCAGCACCAAAGGAAACTGAGGCATGAGGATCACACATTCCAGGCCAGCCTGGCCAATTTAGCAAGAACCTATCTCAAAATAAAAATTTAAAAGGACTGGGAATATAGCTCAGTGGGAGAACACCCCTGGGTTCAACCCCCAGAACCACATACATAAATGAATCATCTCCCTTTACAGTGACAGTGAACATTGCCACTCCACAGAGTCTAATTTGGGTCTGTCCCCAAAGGGATCCCAAGCCGATGAAGTGGTACAATGTTTTTCTAATTAGGACAAGACAGGCAGTCTGGAAAGTGTGACGTGGCCATGAGGGAACAAGAAAGCAATGTGTTTTGTGGTGAGCTGGTTTCAGGGAATATGAGGAACAGCAGTAGGTGGGACAGGGCAGTTGGGGGATGAGTGGGAGAAAAGCAGCAGAGGTGATGAAGAAGCTCAAGTTTGCAAACTTAACAAACCTGGAGCCCTGGCTTCCCTCACTGACGGTACAACAGCAAGCAAATTAATTAATTAATTTGCTTAATTAATTAATTAATTAATTAACAATCAAATTAATTGATCTTTATAGTTTGTCTGTAAAAATAAGGCTAGTCAAACTTTCATGTTGCATCCTGGGTGTGACTTGCACACCTGTAATCCCAGGAGTGGAGATGCTGAGGCAGGAGGATTGCAGTGTGTTTGAGGCCAGCCTGGGCTATGTAGTGAGATCTAGGCCAACTAGAACCACATAGTGAGATACGGTGTCAACAACCTCCTCCCAAAAGAAACTTTGTGTTCCAAGCAGGATTCTTCATAGGAAACCACATAAATGAATTTTTCTGTAAACATAAAAGAGGTTAGTTAAGAATCTGGAGGTGTCAGTCCCTGGTACCACACACACAAAAAAAATCTGGAGGTGGAATGTCAAGGACCTCTTGTGCCCTCTTTACCTCTTCTACTTTGGTGACAAGGGTCAGGGACAGCACAATAAAGAGTTATTGGGAGATTTTAATGAGGTAGTCTGGTTAGAAGTATCAGACGTATAGTATGAGCTCAATTAGTATTGGTTTCCCTTAAGGAGGGTCTCTTTTGTCCCAGAGCCAATTTTTCAAGCATGATACTATTGATATTTCCGATCCATTATTTTTATGTTGTTTTAAATGGCCTTGTGCCTGTAGGACTTTTAGTAGAAGCAGCCCTGACCTCTATGGACTAGTATATCCCACTCCTAGCTGTCATCTTGTGACAACTAAAAACGTCTCCAAAGCCAGGCGTGGTGGTGCACACCTGTAATCCCAGCACTTGGGAGGCAGAGGCAGGAGGATCAGTGTGAGTTTGAGACCAGCCTGGGCTACCAAAGTGAGCTCAAGGTCAGCCTGAACTGCATAGCAAGACTCTGTCTGAAAATAAATAAATAAATAAATAAATAAATAAATAAATAAAAACAGATAAATAAATAAATAAATAAATAAATAAATAAAATACTAAAAAATAAAAATGTCTCCAAACAAACATCCCCCTGGAAGTCAAAATCACCCCTGGCTGAGAGATACTCCCCTGAAATGATCTCTGGCAGTGCTCTATGGTAAAGGTAGGAATGTCAGGGAAGTCCTGCTTTGCTGTCATCTGGCCCATCCCATGCTGCCTTGGGTCATGTGGCCAGTGGTTGGCCCCACAAGGGGCCTTTCCTGGGCTAATAGGGACTAGTCCTAAAGCAGCATGTCTAGACTCCAGCATGGGCATTTGCACTATTCTTGCTTCTCTGCAAATGTTGTGCAAGAAGGACAGACTCCATAGCCTTTGGCATGCCTGGTTCTGGGCCAGTGCTGGTTGCACGAAGCAATCAGAAATGGCTCTGTCATGGTAGAACAGCTATGGTCCTGCAGATGTCAGGGAGCTATACTCACTGGATGGGTAGTCAGACATTTCTTGTGCAGGAAGGGCTGAGGACAAAGTGTTAGGAGGACATGACATTAGGGGGCATTGGCTCTGGTCTCCTGCTGCTCCCAGGAAGTAAAGTAGCCCTAAGTGGTCATAGCAAGGTGGTGGAACAGGAAGTGGGAGCTGAGGTATAGTGTGGTGAGCAGCACGGTCTGATGGTCAGCCCTGAAGGGTCCTTCGTGGTACTGACTGTAGCAATCCTAAGACTGGCCCCATGATCGGGTCCTCTAAGGGAGACAGAGTTCAATCCCAGGGTTTCCTGCTTCTGTGTGTGTTGGCTATCTGTTACAGAGGGAACCTCATGCTGATGTCCCCTACTGAGACTGTCTCTGACCAGCCCCTTCCCAGTAGCTTGCACTGGCTCCCCAGAATCCATCATTTGCTCCCAGATGTCAGATCCTACCCCTCTCTTAGCAGCCGGGACTCTGGATCAGTGGCCATGGGCTTGCAGAGCCAGGCCTTGGCATCAGTGTCTGCTATGACTTGCAGGGAGTAGGACCAGCTCCTGGGGAGGTAGTCCAGAACCCTTGCTGTTACCTCTTCTCCTCTTTGGCTGTTCCTCACCTCTCCTCTCCCTGCAGGACACGGTCTGTTACAGGAGGCCTTCAGAGGAACCCTTCCCACTCATGTAGGAGTGTGACAGCCTGGCCACCCCGTGCTCACTTCTGGCCCCAGACTCTTCCTTCCTCCTTTAGTGTTAGACTATAGCCACTTGTCTCATGCAACACTCTTCCCTGTGTCCCCTCCAGCACTCCCTTCACTCCCTATACCAAAACCTTAGGGCGTCCCTCCTCCTCGCCTTGAATCCATAGACCCAGTATGACACCCTCATCCCTACCGTGAACTGCGGTGTAATCTCAACTACTGACCGTGCACCTCTTCTCCACCAGAGGTACCCCTGGGCAGGTAAGGGCGAGTTCTTGCAGGCGACTCTTCCAGAGCCCTGGAAGCCCAGCGCATTGGCCACCACCTCCAGAAAGCCTTCCCATGCTCTGCAAAAGACAGGCAGGGAGTCCTCTGAACTGCTGGCGCCTCTGGACTGCTCTGTCTCCTCAGCAGCTGAATATTGAGACCCCGGAGTGCAGCGGGTGCGCCAGAGAGGTCGCAAGTGAGGAGTCCGCGGAGGGAATAAAGGAGAGAACCAAGAGGAGCAAGCTTGTGTGCCTGAACCGACCCCAACCCAACCCCCTACTAGCTCAAGTGTACCCTGGTAGGAGGAGAGGGACAGGGCGGGGCCTCTGTGAGGGGGCGGGGCTGCGGGCGGCGCGCTCTGGCCCGGCAGAGGCGCCTGGAGTCCCTGCGCCCTCTCTCCGTTCGCCGGCTCGGCCACCCCGGCTTTTGAGCACCTGCCGCGCCGCTTTCCCGACTCCAGATGGGGAAGGACCAGGGCTTCTCTCGGCACTTTAGGTAGCTTCCCCAACGCACTCCCCCAGGAACTGGGCGCGGCGGACCCACCTTGGGCCAGCCTGAAAGGGGTGGGGCGCGGGCATAGAGGGGCTTCTCAGCCCTGGGTGGACACCCACAGAGCCTGGGCGGAGCCTGGGCGCTGGGAAGGTTCGAAATAAATGGGGTGTGTATAAGGGCGGTGAGGTCTGAGTGTTAAGTGCCCAGAACTCGCGCGCAGCTCTAGGAGTTGAGGGTCAGAAGAAAGGGCTAAGATTGAAAAGTACTCTTCCCTTCCTATGCTAGATGAAAGGACAGGGCAGAGGAGCTAGGCTGCGGGTGGGTGCTCTGGATGAGAATCCAGCGTGTCTTGTCCCAAGTGTACAAGCCACGACCTCTGCAGCGGCGTACCCTAGACTGAAGCTACCCAGGGAACCAGGGCACAGGGCACCCTCCCCTTACATACTATCCCACAAATTGGGTGGATGATGATCAAGGTCAAGATGGAGAAAGCTAGAGAGGGTTGGGGAGTGTGGTGGAGAGGACCCCAGGAGAGTCTCTGGGTGCAGGTCATTGTGGGGCTCCTGGAAGGGCCCAGGGGTTTCTGGGAGCCTTGCTGATATAGAAGGGAGAGGGACAGTGAATGATGTGTCTACAGTATAGTCAGTTCACCCCCCATTGCACCTGGCTCTGCTGGACCAGCCAATTTGGAGCAGACCCAAGCTGGGTGAGTGAGTCAGGCTGAGCTGTATGAAGCATCCACAGGAGCCAGGCAGGGGTCTGGCTCACCAGGCAGCCTTGGCTTCTGGCCCACCTCCAAGGATGCCAAGAAGAGAACAGGCTTTAGTCTACCTGTAAAATCGGTGACACAGCCTGGTTCCTACCAGGGAAACCAGTCTTGTTGCGGGAGGTTAGAGTAGGGCTGGTCACCAGACCCCTGCCTGGACTGGACTCGGGGGTTGGCTGGATGTGGTTGACACCTTGCCGAACTGTCTCTGAAAGCCCCAAATATAGGACAGACAATCTTAGGCTCCTCATCCTTTCTTCGCTGGGCATGAGGCAGGCAGACTAGGACAGTGTTGGCAATGAAGATGTCAGGCTCCACAGACCTCCAGTGATCCTCTGGGGAAAGAAGCTGAGGCTGAAGCTTGTGGGAGTCAATGTGGGTGGGCAGAGATGGACTCGTGGCACAGCTGAATTGGTCATTCTTTCTGGCCTCCTGGTCACCTGCAGTGTCCAAACCTGGTGCAGACCTTGCATGGGGGCAGGGCCAGCATACCCTCCTCTGAGAAGATCTACATGTTTTCCACACCAGGCATTCTGTACTGCCTGGCTGGCCTTATTTATCATACCCGTAGGGGGGGGGGCTTTGTGGAGTAATAGGGCAACCTCAGAGGGGGGTGTACCTCAGCTGGCTACAAGGCCATTGCTTTCCTCTCCCTCCTCTACCCATGATGCCCTTGGCACTGGCACTGGCTCTTGTTACAAAGAACGGGGAAGGGAGTCTTGGGATGCAGCCAGGGAGGCTTTGCTAATTTCAGACTCCCTGCGCAGTGCTGATGCTCAGAAAGCTAGGCTCTTGTTCTAGTTGTGCCAGGAGCCAGCCAGCTGTACAACCCTAGAAGGTTATGGATTACCTCTGTACCTCAGAATCCTCTGCTATGGACCACAAAGTCCACCAGGATGTTAGCTGCTGTTGTTATGCAAAGATGTAGTTGTGCTACCAGCAGATGTGCTGGGTACTGAGTCCCTTCCAGGTGCCAAGCTCTGGTTAGTTAGCACTGTGGCTCACAGCTCATCTGCAGACCCAGCCTTCATAGTGCTCTTCTTCACAGAGGAGACCCTAAGATCTATCTCGGAGTGTGACCTCCCATGGGGGCTATCCCTTGCTGCCCACCAGTTCCAGGATGACTCTGGAGAGGAGGAATCATGGGCACTCTAGCTTTGAGCCTCAGAGCCTGGCTCACTAAATGCGTGTGGGGTGAAATGGAAGGGAGGACTGGGTGTGAGAGTGCAGCCCTGTTTAGCTAAGGATACAAAAAGAGTGAACAGCTAGGGGCAACAGCCTGAGCAAAAGCTTAGAGGTGAGACTGTAGCTGACAATGTGATATTCCTGGCAAACTCCCAGTACTCAGCTGTAGACCCTGCTGTCCAAAGAGAAAGGCAGGAAGACTGGGGGTTGGCCTGAAAGGGCCAAAGCATGAGAAGAGAATGGGGGAGAGGCTGGTGGATAAAGAGGCTAGAGAGGAGCCGGCCCATAGAGTTGCTTTGGGAGTATCGAGGCCCCACAGAAACCAGACAGCGCTATCCTTATTTCCGGTAGAGGAGCAAGTAGGTCGCCACGAACGAACGTGGCGCGGCCCAAGATGGTTGGGAACCCAAGTCCCGACACGGAGTGGGAGACTGGATCCTGGCTGCAGATCCCCTGCCACCCTTGGGCAGAGAGAGGCCCCGTGAAATGATGACTTCAGACTGCAATTGGGACGCAGTCTGCAGGCGCGCCCCAATTCTGCGGTCCTTGCCGGCAGGATCTTCATCCCCAAGAAACACCGGGCGCGCTTCGACGAAGTGGTGTCACAGGGCCTGCTGGGCAAGCTATGCCGGGCCCGCCGGACTCAGGGCGCGCAGAGGCTGCGCCGGAGCCGCAGTGAAGAGCGGCCCGAGCGCCTCCTGGTGTCCACGCGCGCCAGCGCAGCGCCGCGTCGCCCAGACGAACCACCCCCGCGTAAAGCTGCCTCGCTGCTAGGTGGCCGCGCCGGCCCGGGGGGCATACGCAGGTACACAGGGCGCAGGCACAGAACGCTGACGCCCTTCTGACACAGGCTGGGGATTGGGGGAGTGGGAATTGGGGGGGGGGGGCAGAGGAGGTTAAGAGGAGTCACCTAAGGGACATCACAATCCCCTGCCTCCTGGAAGCCTGCTACAGCCTCCTACCCTGCCCTTTCTTCCTAGGACTGTCCGAGTCTACAAGGGCAACAAGAGCTTTGGCTTCACGCTGCGTGGCCACGGTCCTGTGTGGATTGAGTCTGTCCTGCCTGGTAAGGACTGGGCAGGTTGTTCAAAGAGTTCTTAATGCCCAGGACAAAGTGAAGGATCTTGTAGCACTCCCTAGTAATTCCACCCCTGAAGACTGCTTCTCAGTAATGCCCTACCCCCTCTAGCAGGTACCAATTTCATGCAGCCTGTATTCTCTGAGTGTCCCAGAGCCACTTCTCCAAATCAGTTTTTATAAGAGCCAATTTACCAGCCTCTCTTCCAGGATGACCAAAGCAGGGAGTGAGAATTAGCTGTCCCCATATGATTTGGTTTGGCTTGGGTTTAGTTTTTGAGATAAGCTCTTGCTATGTAATTCAGGTTGGCCTTGGGCCCCCACTGTATAGCCTGCACTAGCCTCAAACTGGCAGCAAATGCTCCTGTCTCACTTTCCCAAGTGCTGGGATTATAGGCATGTAACACCACACCTGACTTGTTTTTATTGTGATTTTGTTTTCTTTGAGGTACTGGAGATTGAACACAGGTCTTCACACTAAGCTGCATCGTGGGTTTTTTTGTTTGTTTGTTTGTTTTGTTTTGTTTTTTGCTTTTGGTTTATGACAGTCTTGCTAAGTCTCTGAGTTACACCGGGAGGTCTTGAACTGACAGTCCTCCTGGTGTGCTGGGGTTATAGGCCTGTACCATCACACCCAGCTGCTCTCACAAGTGTTAAAATACAGGCTTTGTTATTGCTTAGGCATGATGAGACCAACAGGTCAGGAAAGATGTGTTTAGAGGGAAGTCCTTTGCCATCACTCACTAAGTGTCTTTCCTCACCTATAGAACCTATGTGGCCTTACCTCACTGATCATCACACCCCTTCTCCTCATTTCCAGGCAGCCCAGCTGACAATGCAGCCCTCAAGTCAGGTGACCGGATCCTCTTTCTCAATGGACTGGACATGAGGTCAGAGGCTACTGGGTGTGAGGGCTTGATGATGGTCTATCTCCCAGTACTCTTGCCCCTTGAGACCCAAGTCAGGATCCCAAACTCCTCTGACCATTTGACCTCCAGCATCTGTCTTTTGCTGGGAACTCTTGAATCAACCCCCTCCCACTTGGCCATGACCTCAGTTCATCCTTCCAACCAGAAAATATTCCAGTTCCTTGCTGGGGATACAGAACTGAAGGGACCACTTGCATCTTGCTCTGGGAAGGGAACTCTACCTAAGGATGACATAAATATACCCACTTCATGTACAGGAAGCCCAGAGGAACAACCAGCTAGGCTGGCTGAGGCCTGGGGCTACTCCTGCACAACAGAGTACTGAACAGTGTCTTGGCTAGTGTGGCCCACTGTAGACAGGACAGAGAGGTCTGGTTTTTGGCCATGGACAGGGCTTATGCATCAGGCCTTTCTGGGCCATTTCTGCTTGGCAGGAACTGCTCCCATGACAAGGTGGTGTCCATGCTGCAGGGCAGTGGCGCAATGCCCACGCTGGTGGTGGAGGAAGGGCTCGTCCCATTCGCCAGCGGTGAGACTCCCATACTTCCTTGGCCTACAAATTTGAGAACCATCAGTCAGCAGAGCATTGTGCTCTTCCCCCAGACCTGTGGCTTCTCTTCCCAGGGCTACCCCCAGGTGACACTATAGAGCCACAGTGCCCAGGGCTCTCCCTGTTCCCAGCTTCCAGGGAAACTGCCCCTGGATAGGGGACTCTGGGTCAACCATGATTTCTCTGTCTTTGGCCCCAGCAGATTCTGATTCTTTGGATTCCCCCAACCCATCCTCAGCGCTCACCTCCCTGCAGTGGGTGGCAGAGATCTTGCCATCCAGCATCCGGGTCCAGGGAAGGACATTCAGCCAGCAGCTGGAGCACCTGCTCACGCCTCCTGAGCGCTATGGGGTCTGCCGAGCTTTGGAGAGCTTCTTCCAGCACAGGTGGCAAGGCAAAATGATAGTGGGGCTCTGTCCTGGGTGGGCCCCAGGTTCTAACCAGACTTACCATCCTGGTTTCCCTGACTGAGCCTCCTTGGCCCTTTCTCTTGGAGGATGCTTTAGGAGTAGCTGATACCAGACCTCCAGGGGGGTTGGGGATACTGGGCTACCCTAGGACAAACACAGGGAAAGCCACAGCCTTCTCTGTAGTGAGGCTGTCAGGGACAATGTGTGAGACCTCAAGAGAGCCTCGGCCATGGGACTGGCCACAGGCTAGGCCCTTGGGGTAAAGATAAGGGATCTTTTTACCCCTGAGCTGCAGAAATCTGCATTTATCACCCCACCTCAGCCCATGGAGTCATTATCATGGTCTGTGCCAACCCCCTCACTCCTTCATTCCCTTTCAGTTTGCCTCCCCCAACATACACAGACTAAGCAAGGGCTTTACTACCAAGCCACAGCCCCTGCCCTTCCATACCATACACTTAACCCATTTAAATGTACACTTCAGAGATGGTCTGGTACATTCACAAGTATGTGCAAATATATGCCAGGCATAATGGCACACACCTGTAATTCTATCATTCAGGAGGCTGAGGCAGGGGGATTGCTGTGAGCTCAAAGCCTGCCTGGGCTACATAATGAGTTAGAGGCCAACCTGAACTACACAGTGAGACCTTTTCTCAAAAAACAAAACCAACTGAACACATGTACACAAAAACACTCAACTATGTGCAATTGCCAGTTGATTTTAGAATTTCATCACATTAAAGAAAAAGCCTGTCCCTTTCACTATGACACCTCCATGAATACTTTTTTATCTCCACCCCTTGACCTTAAGCAACCACTAATCTACTTCCTGTCTCTGTAGATTTTCCTATTCTTGGACTTTTATATCAATACAATCATATAATACGTGGACCACGATGCCTGGATTCTTTCACTTAGCATCATATTTTCTCTTTTATTTCTTTCCATTTAACACCGTGTGTTTAAGGTTTATCTGAATTATAGTGTACTTCATCACTCGTGTATCCCATTTTATGGCTGTGCCACATTTTATTCATCCGTCTGCCTAACGATGGATGTGTGTGTAGTTCTAACCTCATTCTCTCTGGGGTATACTTTCTCTCCCAGTTCTCTCCACTAGTCTGGTAAGTTTCCTGGGGATTTGCTTGAAGGTATTCTTGTAAAGTTTGTGTTATTATTTGATGTGATTTTTTTATATATCATTGTTGCATTGCATTATTGCATTGTTTTCTGTGTCTAACTTTTATACCAAGTACTGTGGGTAGCTGTGTCCACCTATAGGACTGTGTCCAGAATCCTCCATCAGTTGCAGTACTATCCATCTTTTTCATTTTTGGTAGTCTTTTGGGGTGGAGTCAAGGTACTGAAAATTGAAGCCAGCATCTTTAGGCTGACCTGATCCCCAGTCCTTGTTTGTTTACTTTTAATTTTTAAGACAGGTTCTCACTAAATTACTCAGGTTGGGCTCAAACTTGAATTCAGCCTCCACTAACCTAGCTCCGTGATTTTGGTAAATATCTTATTTTCTTTTCTGATTATAGGACAAAAATATTCTCTAAATTTCATAATTACCGTTCATCCAACCAGAGTCACCTTCTATGTGGTGTTAGGTAAAGATCTAGATCTAGAAACTGGGTGTGGTAGCACATACCTGTAATCCCAGCACTTGAGAGGGTGAGCCAGGAGGATTGCCTCAAGTTCAAGGCCAGCCTAGGATAGAGTGAGTTCAAGACTACCCTGAACTACATAGCAAATTCTGTCTCTAAAAAAGCAAAACCTGGGGCCTGGCGGGATGGCTCAGTGGTCTAAAGCGCCTGCTTGGAGAAGCTTGAGCGGCTTCAGGGACCGCGGTTCGATCCCCGGCACCACATGCTGCGCCGGCCCTGCCCTCGGGGCGGTCTGAGCTGGCCGTAAAAATGAGTGAATGAACAAGCAAAGGTTCTGAAACAAGAATAAAAAAAATAAAAAATAAAAAATAAAAAGAAAAAAGCAAAACCAAAAAAAGTCCAATTTTATTTTCCCATAGATTGCAGGAATCTGTATGTCTAGCCATTCTCCCCACCCCCACCCCCACCACCCTTGCACCACGGATGGAACTCTAGATCTTGGGCTTGCCAGGCAAGTACTTATGCCATTGAGCCATATCCCTGTCCAATATGCTTCTTTTTTTTTTTTGTCTTTTTGAGACAGGGTCTCACTGTGCAGTTCAGGCTGGCCTTGAGCTCACTTTTGTAGCCCAGGCTGGTCTCGAACTCACAGCGATCCTCCTGCCTCAGCCTCCCGAGTGCTGGGATTACAGGCGTGTGCCACCACGCCCGGCCAATATGCTTCTATGAAGGCCCAAATTCTGTAGTATTCCAGGCTTTGTGATCCATGTGGGTCTCTATCACAACTACTCCGATGTGCCATAGTAGGTGGGAAACAACCAAAGACAAATTGTAAACAGTGGTTTTGATCATATTTTAGTAAAACTTTCTGGCTGGGTGTGGTAGTGCAGACTTGTAATCCAGTACTTAAGAGGCTGAGGTTAGAGGACTACTGTGAGTTCAAGGCCCACCTGAGCTACATAGTGGGTTCAAGCAAGACCCTATCTCAAAACACACCGACAAAAAATAGCTAATGGACCAGGTTTGAGCCCCTGGGCTATTGTCTGCTAGTCCATGATACAGTAAGTCCATTTTCTCAGTGCACTTTTTGTGTTTTAATACTCATAACAGCTCTACATGATAGATGCCATTTTTATCCCCACTTGACAGATGAAAAAACTGAGACACAGAGAAGTTAAGTAACTTGAGAAAGGTCACTTATCTGGAAAGCAGTAGATCTGGGACTTAAAGCTAGGCACCCTGTTTCCAGAATCTTCCTACCCTGTCCACTACAATGCCTTTCAAAGTGGGAGTAGAGGTTAAATTCTGTGGCCTGGAAGTGCCATTTCACTTGTGCATAATGCCACCAGAAACCCCTGGGTCAAACATCTTGCTTCTGTACCCTCCCCAGGAACATTGACACCCTCATTGTCGATGTCTACCCAGTGCTGGACACACCTGCCAAGCAGGTGCTGTGGCAGTTCATCTACCAGCTGCTGACCTATGAGGAGCAGGAACTCTGCCAAGAGAAGATTGCATGCTTTCTGGGCTACACGGCCATGACAGGTAATCCTTCTCCTGCCCCCTCCTCTTCAGGTGGCTGCCAGCTGCTCAGTCTGTCAGGTAAACAGACACCTGTTCTTACCTACAAGGTCTCAAAGCTGATCCTGCTCGTCCTACAATAGATGTGTCCACGTGTCAGTCAAACATACACTCAGCACACTGGGAGTTGGTCCATGGTTGGCCTTGAGGATGTGCCTGCATAGCCTGGCCTCTATGCAGCATAATCTGAAACTTAAGACTTCCTCACTTAGGCCGGACATGGTGGTGCATGCCTGTAATCCCAGCACTCAGGAGGCTGAGGCAGGAGGATCAGTGTGAGTTCAAGACCAGCTTGGGCTACAAAAGTGAGCTCAAGGCCAGCCTGAACTGCATAGCGAGACCTTGCCTCAAAAAAAAAAAAAAAAAAAAAGACTTCCTCACCCACCTCCTGGGGCCCCAAGAGACTCATGCACAAAATGAGAGTAATCTTGATGGCTATGCTGTGCACCCTGGCTATTAAGTAATAGATGGAGAAATTCATATTGATGCTAGATTCTGAGAGATTAAGGCAGGATTGTGAGTTCTAGTCCTTCCTAGGTCACTTAATTATTTGGGAAGATCCTGTCTCAAAATAAAAACTGAAAAGAAAATGAGCGGGCAGGTGCTGAGGCAGGCATGGTGATGCATACCTGTCATCCCATAACTTGGGAGACTGAGAAAGAAGGATCACTATGAGTTTGAGGCCTGCCTGGGCTACATAGTGAGTTCAGGGTATGCCTGAAGTATACAGTGAGACCCTATGGGGGAGAGGAAGAGAAGAGAAGAGAAGAGAAGAGAAGAGAAGAGAAGAGAAGAGAAGAGAAGAGAAGAGAAGAGAAGAGAAGAGAAGAGAAGAACAGAATAGGAGAAAATTCACATGATCCCTATTGTAGATACACTAACCCCATGCCACCTGGATCCTGACCATGGGACATGGTTGGGCCATGGGAGATGGTGGGCTCCAGCACACAGCACACACACATTGAGAGTGTGTCCATAAAACCATGTTGACACTTGGTGAAAGGAAGTGACATTAAACCCTGTGAATTTACCTGCACTGGCATCTGCACCTGCTGTGGCAATCCCCGCAGATTTGCTGTTTGCCGGCCCTTGGCGCCCAGCATCCCTAGTCCCAGGTTGGCCACAATTTGCTGAAGAGAGTGAGGGCTTCTGCAGGAAGCGCAGGGCCCAAGCTGGGCAGCACACATCTCACACATCTGCCTCGGCCTAGAACCTTTCATTTTTCCCAACAAACTCCACTGAATGGCAGTAACAAGCTTGGTCCAGGGCTGATCAAATAGCTCAGCAGACTAAGCACCTGCTTCAGTAAGCATGGGGACCAGGGTTTGATACCCTGTCCTGCATGCTATGCCAGCCCTGCCCACAGGACATGCTAAGCTGGCTACTGAGACCCTGTAACAAATACATAAGTGAAAAAAAAAAAAAAAAAGAAAAAAAAAAAACACAAAACAAGCTCCATCCAGGTCTGGGCATTAAGACCTTGGAAATATAGGGTCCTGAGATGAACCCTGCATGGGAAGAGGGCTGGAACTTCCTCAGCTGGGGCCCCCATCCTCAGGTCCCTGGTTTCTGGTCTCTGCCCTTTCCCAAGAGAAATGTCCTGGTACCAGCAGGGAAGGGAGCTCATATAGCTACATGTGACTTCTGCCCTGACCCTTCTGCTTGTGCAGCCATAAAGGACAAGGGTCATATCTCCCCTCCATGTTCCACAGCTGAGCCTGAGTCTGAGCTGGATCTAGAGCCTGAACCTGAGCTGGAGCCTGAGCCAACACCAGAGCCCCAGCCACGGAGCTCCCTGAGAGCCTCCTCCATGTGCCGCCGCAGCCTCAGATCCCAGGGACTGGAGACCGGCCTCAGCTGTGGTAAGGCTCCAGTGGAAAGTACAGCAAGTAGGAGATAGCACTCAGGCTCAGTTTTACCACTTCCAAAATGGGCTTGATGAGATAAGAAATAGGGGCTAGGAATCAACAGGGCTGGGCAATGGCTTCTCTGGCTCTTCCGGGCTTGTTGAGTCTGGAGCAGACCTGAGCCTTACAGCTCAAATGTGAAGGGTGAGCATAGTGACACACACCTGTAATCCTAGCATTGGAAGGCTAAAGCTGGAGAGTCACAAGTTCATTCCCAGCCTGAGCAACTTAGTGACTTAGCAAAACCCTATGTAAAAAAGGGAAGGGAGTAGGTTGGGGTGGGGGTGGGGGATATAGTTCAGTGCAAGGCCCTGGGTTAAATCTGTGACGCTACAAAGGAAAAAGGAAAATCTCAGATGTTGTGCCTAATCTCCATGGTACCCTCCTGGCAGGTCCCAGTGATTGCCCTGAGATGCCTCTTCCTCTGATCCCAGGCGAGCGCCAGGCTGGTGATGGCACATCTCTCCCTGAGACCCCTAACCCCAAGATGGTGAGACCTCCTCCTTGCCTTCTAGGTGGGATCAATATGGGTAGGGACTGATGGCCTGTGGGGCAGTGCTCACCACAGGCCAGGACAACCTCATGGCTACTTCAGACATGAGTCAAATACCTAGACTTGGGCTCTGAGGTCCAGTCGAGGCCACACAGGGGTAAGGGGAGCTGTCTGGGTGCACCCCCTTCCCCCAGATGTCAGCTGTCTATGCAGAACTGGAGTCTCGACTCAACAGCAGCTTCAAGGGGAAGATGGGAACTGTGTCCAAATCCAGAGCCTCTCCACCAATCCCCAGCCTGGTGGGCACAGCAGGTAAAGGCTCAGCCAGCTATGAATCTTCAGGGTATACCTCTGCCCTTACGGCTGTTTGAGTGTCATCCCCACCCCTGGGCACAACCTTGGAGTTTCTGCTCTGTTCTGTGACTGGGCTGTGAAGCACGCCAGTGACTTCTTTGCATGGGTAGGAGTCATTGTGGCCAGGCTTGTCCCAGCCTCTTGTGCCCTGTGGTCCTTACCCCAGCTATCAATCTGGAAAAGCAGAGATCTGCCCCCAAGGAAGTGCCTGGGTTAGCTGGTGGCTCTTGGATAAACTATGGTGTGCATGCAATGCTCCGTGAGTGCCCCAGGTGGGAAGATGGTTTCCTGGGTGTGGGAGATGCCTCCTGCCCCTTGCCTAGGGCCTAGAGAAAGCCTCCTTTGAGTTGGGTCCCTGGCGAGACTCGTAGGATTTGTTCCCAGAGGAGCTGAGGTCTGGCCTGACATGAGACTAATGGTGCCCTCCCTGCCATTGGCTCTATCATCTAGTTACTGTTAGGCAAGTTGATAGGTAGCAAGGTCACCCAGGGTCTTCTGTCCTCAGGGAGGGAAAGGATAATGTTTCATACCCAGAGACCACCTACTCCAGGCCCTTCCCTCAGCCTGCTCCAAGAACCCCAGTGTTGGCTGAAGAGGGATCCTCACATCCCATTTCTCACATTTCCCACGCAGCTCCCAGGACCCTGTCCAACATCTCATGGCCCAGTGAGCGGCTCTTGCCCTCCCCCTGCTATGACCCGCTGTGCTCAGGGGGCCTGGCCTCCCCCAGCAGCTCTGAATCTCACCCTTATGCCAGCCTGGACAGCAGCAGGGCACCCTCCCCTCAGCCAGGTCCTGGGCCCACCTGCCCTGACAGCCCCCCCAGTCCGGACCTAGCCCGGGCATCCAGCCGCAGGAAGCTCTTCACCTTTGCACACCCTGTGCGGAGCCGAGACACAGATCGCTTCCTGGATGTGCTGAACGAGCAGCTGGGCCCACGGGTCACCATCGTGGATGATTTCCTAACGCCCGAGAATGACTATGAAGAGGTGAGCATGTGCACAGCAGTGGGACTCTGTCAGGGAAGTAGTGTCGCCCTTGCCATAAGAGGCCTACTGCAGGCCTGAGTGTGAGGTTGTACACCTTTAATCCTTCCGGTACTCTGGGAGACTGAGGCAGGATGAAGCCCAACCTGGGCCACCTAGTAACGTAGCCTTATTTCAAAACAAAAAAATAAAAAGATCTGAATATGTAGCTCAGCGTGAAGGATCAAATTCAGTCCCCCCTCCACCACGGGGCCTTCTTCCCTCCCGATCTGCCTTGTGTTAACTCCCTACCTGCTCCCATTCATGCTCTGTCTCAGGCTTCAAATCCCTGGCTGGAGCTACCCAAAGCCTTCCTCCAGGGTATCCCCTTCCCTGTTAGAGGCTGTCTTGTCCTTTGCCTAAAGCTTCCTTTATACAATGTGTCTCAAGTTACCCCTTCCTCATCCCAGTCTACCCACTCACAACTGCCGGCTCAGCTACCAGGCTCTGCTGTCCCTATTCTCATAGGAGCCCACCGTTTGCCTGAGGCTACCCCATCAGCCTGGATTGGATCAGCTTATTCTCTTTTTTTAATTTTATTTATTTATTTTTTCTTGTTTCAGAACTTTTGTTTGTTTATTTATTTATTTTTATGGCCAGCTCAGCTGCCCTGAGGGCAGGGCTGGAGCAGCCTGTGGTGCCGGGGATTGAACCGCGGTCCCTGAAGCTGCCCAAGCTTTCCTAAGCAGGCTCTTTAGACCACTGAGCCATCCTGCTGGGCCCCATGGATCAGCTTATTCTTGATCTCAGGCTATGCTCCACCCTCACAGACTCTGCTGCCTACAGCTTCAGGCTAACTCACTATCCTGACTTACCCCAGATCCAGGCCACCCTGCTGTCCCTCCCTTGCCTAGCATCTCACCCCACCAGCCTGCTCTGGACTCTCTGGGCACAGCCACGCCCTGTCTTCATTTGCTCTCCCCTAGATGAGCTTCCACGATGACCAGGGTAGCTTCATCACCAACGAGCGGAGCAGCGCTAGCGAGTGTATCAGCAGCAGCGAAGAGGGCAGTTCCCTGACCTACTCCTCCATCTCAGACCACATCCCACCACCACCACTCAGCCCCCCACCTCCACCGCCTCTGCCTTTCCATGATCCCAAACCCAGTTCCCGTACCTCTGATACTCCCCGGGGCCCCACTCAGGCCCTGGCTAAGCCCCTTACCCAACTTAGCCACCCAGTTCCACCCCCACCCCCACCTCCCCTACCCCCACCTGTGCCCTGTGCACCCCCCATGCTATCCCGGGGCCTGGGTCACCGGCGCAGTGAGACCAGCCACATGAGTGTCAAGCGCTTGCGGTGGGAACAAGTAGAAAACTCAGAAGGCACCATCTGGGGGCAGGTAAGTGACCTGGGGCCCATGAGGGCCCTGATCCAAAGTGGGTGGCCTGGGCAGCAGCACTGAAGACAAAACCATCAGCCGGGACATTCCTTGGTCCCTTATCTGTAACAAGGAGTGAGGGCCCAGCCCCAGCGCACACCTACCTTGGCTGATCTATCTAGGAAGCCAATCTTCATCCCTAACCCAAAGACACTCTGGGAACATCTAGAAATGCCACATTCTAATTCTTTAGGCTGTTTGACGGCCAGCCTATCTAGACTACATACCAGTTCCCATGCTTCCACTTCAATGCTTGAGTCTCCTCCCACACAATAGCACCCATCCAGGGCCCAGCGGGATGGCTCAGTGGTCTAAAGTGCCTGCTTGGACATCAATAGGGAGGTGGGTCATGCCCACACACTGTACTCTGTAGAATGATTGTGAGGACAAGATGCAATATGTCAACTTTCAAAGAAAAGAAAGGGGAAAAGAAAAAAAAAAAAAAAAGCAATGTGGATTTAGAAAGGTTAATGTTTAATTGTTTGATATACCTATATGTACTAATCTAAACTGATCTGATGATGAAAATATGTAATATAACCATTGTTAAATTTAAACAATAAAAAAATTGAAACAAAAAAAAATATTTTAAAACATAAAAAAAAAATAAATAAATAAAGTGCCTGCTTGGGAAAGCTTGGGTGGCTTCAGGGACCGCAGTTCGATCCCTGGCACCACATGCTGCGCCAGCCCTGCCCTTGGGTGGCGGGCTGAGCCCGCCATAAAAATGAGTGAATAAACAAAGGTTCTGAAACAAAAATAAATAAATAAATACAAATTTAAAAAATATTGTAAAAAAAAATAGCACCCATCCATTGCTTGCGTATCTTCAGAGACAGGGAGCTCACTATCCATCAAGACCTTCGACCTCACTGCACAACTTTGTTTTTTAAATTTAATTTTATTTTTTAATTTATGTATTTGGTGGGGCCCAGCGGGATGGCTCAGTGGTCTAAAGCACCTGCTTGGGAAAGCTTGGGCGACTTCAGGGACCGCGGTTCGATCCCCAGCACTACATGCTGCACCAGCCCTGCCCTCGGGGCGGGCTGAGCCAGCCATAAAAATGAGTGAATAAACAAACAAAGGTTCTGAAACAAGAAAAAAAATCAATAAATAAAAAATTCTTAGGCCGGGCGTGGTGGCGCACGCCTGTAATCCCAGCACTCGGGAGGCTGAGGCAGGAGGATCGGTGCGAGTTCAAGACCAGCCTGGGCTACAAAAGTGAGCTCAAGGCCAGCCTGAGCTGCATAGTGAGACCCTGTCTCAAAAAGACAAAAAAAAAAAAAAATTCTTAAAAAAATTTATGTATTTGGTATAGGGTCTCACTACACAGCTCAGACTTGCAGTAATCCTCCTGTTATCAGTCTCCTCAGTGCTGGGATTACAGGCACACACCACCACACCCAGACTCAAGTCACTGGCTCAGTGAGCCTGGGGGCAGGGCCGTTGGGGCATGTGGTACAGGCATTGAACCCCAGTCTCTGTGCTTGCCTGAGCAGGTGCTTAGTCTGCTGAGCTATCTCACCGACCCTACCCTCATTGCACAACTTTAGCCATCTTTCTTTGTATTGCTCTGAAGTCTTGTCTCTCTAAGATGTCCTGTTTTTTGTCTTGCCCTTGAAATCACGCAGAACAACTATATTCATATATCCACCACTGGCCAATCTGCAAAATGAAGATTCAACCTATACCAGTTCTTTGGGACATTAGAATGTGTTTTCTAGCCCCATAATCCAGTGGCAATGTCTGTCAAAGAGCAAGCCCCAAGGGAATTCCCAGAAGGACTTGATCAGCTAAGAGAGAACAGAGTTTTCACCTCCTTTGACTTAAGACTTCATATTCCTTTTAATATGACTTGGGATCCCTCTAGCTCTGGGGCTGTCTTACCCCAGTGTTCATGCCTAACATCATCCTCAACTTCAGTCCCTTCATCTTAGGACCAATGTTATACTCTTATGTGACCACAGTGTAGGGAAAGGGAGAGTGCTTGTCATTTTTCCTTGTTGCTGTCTTCTGAGTTCTAATTCTGTTTCCTCTCTCAGCTAAAATGACATCTGATCCAGGGAGATAGCTCAGTGGCATAAGCACGAGGTTCTGAGTTTGATCCCCAATAAAATGGTATCAGCCTGTATCTCCTGGAACTTTTCCATGTTGCTAATATAGATTCTCAGTAGATCAAGGCCATGATCAGGGACGCACAGCCTGGGTACCCTGGAGACCACACTCCTGCAAGATTAAGATGAGTCCTCATGGTTGCTTCACAGTACAGTGGTCTATTGCCAGACACAGGGACACTGGCCACACATCTGACCACGTCCCCAATCCACATCATGTATCCCTGTCCTGCAGATAGGTTCATAGACTTCATTTCTCTCTGCTCTCCCTTTGGGTTCTCCCCCTTGGGAATTTCCTGTTCCTTAGTCTTGTCCAAGCCCTTCCTGGCCATTCTAGATTGTCACCTAGGCTATCTTAGATTCTGGATCCTGGCCTTTCCCCCCTGCAGGTCCCCCAGTGCCAGCTCTGCTCACAGAAGATCCCATCCTTTGCTTGAAACCACCCCACCAACCTGGTCTTGGATCATCCTTTCCCTGGTTCCAGGCTATCCTTACCCTCTCAGGCTGCAGAGGAGGCCTCCACACAGGGCCAGATCCCTCAGCTACCGTCTTTGGCCCCCTTGGTTGTCTCCATCCCCTTCCTGGCTCTGCAGCCTGCTTCTGCATGGATAGGGCTCCAAGACTGACTGCAAGGGAAGCTGATAATTTGGGTGACTTAGCTTCTCCTGCAGTCTCCTCCTGCTCTTTGCTTCATCCCTGGGCTTGATGGGTACCTCTCTCCAGAACCTCCCAAGACAATCCTCAGAGAGGCATTGGGCAGGGCACTTTAGCTGTGGCTGCTCCTCTGACTCTGAGCTTCCCATGTTGTCTGTAGCTCGGGGAAGACTCGGACTATGATAAGCTGAGTGACATGGTGAAATACCTTGACCTGGAGCTCCACTTCGGCACCCAGAAACCTGTCAGTGAGTGGCCTCATATCAGGTCCTGGGGCAAGTCCAGATACCAAGGTCCATACCATCCTGTGGCTAACAGTCCCAAGGGGTACACTGGCTGGCGCTTACCTAATGTCTCCAAGCCTTTAAGCCCTCACTTAGTTTTTCCCAATCTCAAAATGGAGACTGTGAAAATGGCTGGCAGCTGTTTAGCGTGCTCACCAAATGCCAGATGCTCTCACTCCCAGATTAATCCCTTGAGGACTCTACCAGTAGTTTCCAAGATCACTTCCACTTCCTGAGGAAACGCAGAGAAGTTGGGTGACTTTCTCACATTCAACCAAAACAGGGTGGCCAGAAGGCATCCATAAATACTTCTTCTAGTCTCCCTGCCCCACTTCTGAGTATCTCTCTAGAGTAGTGGGATGGGATGCCAAGCAGCTGGGGTTATTGTGTGGTCAGTGGTCCCAGTATGAAGGAAATAGGCTTGTCCACTCACGAGTTGCCTAAAAAGTCAAGAGATGGTTGGTTTTCATTGCTTTGCCAACTTAGTCCCCAGGGCCCAGAGGAGAGCCTCTGAGGAGGTGGCCATGGGGGCATGGACCCCTCTCCCCCTAAGTGCATTGGACTAGAACTAGGCCTACACAGGTGGGAGGCTGAAGAATAAGGGGAGTCTGGACACTAGAGCTGATTTCAGACAAGGTGGTGTTTGGAAAGGGGATCCTCAGCCATCAGTAGAGACCACACCTCTGCTGGGCCCTGCCAGGGCAGCCCTCAGCTTATGCACTAACCTGCCTGGTTTCTCTTTCAGAATCTGTACCCAGGCCAGAACCCTTCAGGAAGAAGGAAGTGGTGGAGATCCTGTCCCACAAAAAGGCCTACAATACCTGTAAGAGGCCAGAGAATCCTAGGGATTTCTAGGGGGTGGGTGGTGCCTCTTCTCTGTTGGCCACAGAGTCTCGGACCACCTGGGTGGATGACAGACATTAGGTTGTGGAGGCCTGGACACTTGTCACCTGCTTGGTTGAGAATTCCCTCCTAACCCCAGTACTACCTCAGTTCCACGCAGCCAGGGCTCCACCCTGCATTTGGCCCATTTGGCCCCGCCGTCTGTAATCGGTTCTCCAGCTCTGCCCCAAGCCCCCCCCCCCCCGCCCCCCGCCACCAACCACACCCTCTGCTTCTCAGAGACCTCTACGTAGGCTCTGGCTCCATCCAGTTTCTTCGTTCTCGAGAGGATGTGGCTCTGCGGTAGAGTTCCCGCCTTGTGTGCCCAAGTCCCTGGATTCGATCCCTAGCACCACAAACAAAAGTTAAGACCCCTTAAGCCAGTCTTGGAAGGGTTTTGGAAATATAACAGACCCCACCTCCTCTTCTCTCTCTTGGGGTTCCTCCCAGTAACCCCGCCCTGAGTTCCGCCCTCTCCCTGACCGCCGGCCCCCACTCACTTGTGGTCCCGCCCACAGCTATCCTCCTGGCACACCTGAAACTTAGCCCAGCTGAGCTGCGACAAGTGCTGATGAGCATGGAGCCGCGGCGCCTGGAACCTGCACATCTGGCGCAGCTGCTGCTTTTCGCGCCGGACGCCGACGAGGAACAGCGCTACCAGGCCTTCCGAGAGGCACCTGGCCGCCTCAGTGAGCCAGACCAGTTCGTTCTGCAGGTGCCACGCCCGAGACCCCGCCTCGGTCAGGGCTCCCGCTGTGGCTGTGGCTGTGGCTGTCTGTGTTTCTTATTCCCTTGGCTCGGTACCTCTACCGTGCTCAGGCCCGAGTTCCAATTTAATACATTTGGGGCTTGTTTTGTTTTGTTTTCCGGCTTTGGCACTGGGCTATTTCCTCACCCTTTTCCCCACCTTTTATTTTTGAGACAGGGTCTCACTAAATCGGTGAAGTGCCCAGTCTGGGCTCAAAATCTCCATCTTCTGGTTTAGTTTACCAGAGCGCTGGGATTATGGATGTTTGTCACTGTGCCCAGTTAGTTTAGCAATATAGATGATCAGATCCTCCCCAGGACAAAGTAGATGGGATGATAGTGTCCCCTAGGGACCAGGCTTACCCTTCCTAGAAGTGTATCAGACCCAGGCACCCAGCAGAGCCCCATGCAGACTGGTGAGGGATGGATGAATCCTGGCCCTGCCTTTGTGGCAGATGCTGTCAGTCCCTGAATACAAGACCCGTCTTCGAAGCCTCCACTTCCAGGCCACCCTCCAGGAGAAGACAGAGGAGATCCGAGGCAGCCTGGAGTGTTTGCGACAGGCATCCCTGGAGCTCAAGAACAGCCGGAAGCTCGCCAAGATCCTGGAGGTCAGAGTGCATCACTTGCCAGCTTACCTCACCCACTCCTCTGTCCTGGGTCTTCCAGCCTGGAGACCCACCCCAATACCCGAGTTGAGATGGGTGGGTGGGGGTCTCTATGAACATCTGGGCACCATCCACACACCTTCCTTCTCACAGTTTGTTTTGGCCATGGGCAACTATCTCAATGACAGCCAGCCCAAGACCAACAAGACCACAGGCTTCAAGATCAACTTTCTGACAGAGGTGAGACCCATTCAGGGGTAAGTAGGAATTGAATCTACTTAAGGCTTGGAAGCCAAGCCACACTCACCCTGTGATAGCGAGGAGGATAAAACAAGTGACTAAAGAGGGCCCCCCCCCTCCCAGGGGCAAAGCTGGCTAGGTAGAAGCTAGGATGGACTGTAGCAGCAAGGGTAGGGATAAGCATGGCAAAGGTGGCTTCTCAACTAAGCCTCACAATCCGAAAGAGTGGAGTGGAAGAGGAGATTTAGAAAAGCATCAAAGGCCAGAAATTGAGCCAGGCAAGGTAGTAGCACCTATAACCCTAGCATTCTGGGAGACTGAGGTGTGAGAGTCACCAATTCCAGCCCAGTTTGGGCAGCTTAACAATTTGAGATCCAACCTCAAAAAAAAAAAACAAAACTTAAAAATGGACTTGGGGGTGGTGGTGGTGGTGGGCAGGATGGCTCAGTGGTCTAAAGTGCCTGTAGGTGGCTGCAGGGACTGCGGTTCGATCCCCGGCACCACATGCTGCACCAGCCCTGCCCTCAGGGCAGGCTGAGGCGGCCATAAAAATAAATAAACAAACAAAAGTTCTGAAACAAGAAAAAAATAAAATTAAATTAAAAATGAACTGGGGAAGTTGCGCAGGTCCTGGGTTCAATTCCAAGTAATGCCAAAGGGGCTGGAGTGGGGAATTTGTGCCAGAGTAAAGGAGCAGCTGGGACCATGTACTTAGGAGTCTGAGATTCTTGAAGATGTATACTGGGGGTCACTTACAGCTGAACTCCACCAAGACTGTAGATGGGAAGTCAACCTTTCTGCACATACTTGCCAAATCACTGAGCCAGCACTTTCCTGAACTCCTGGGCTTTGCTCAGGACCTACCCACTGTGCCCTTGGCTGCCAAAGGTAAGCTGGGTGGATGGGTAGGGAGGTAAGTTGTTCCGGCCTGGGAATGTAGGCGCATGAGGCTTTGGTCTCCTTCTGTACAGTGAACCAACGTGCCCTAACTGGTGACCTGGCTGACCTCCATGGTACCATCAGTGAGATACAGGCTGCCTGCCACAGCATGTCCCCCTCCAGTGAGGACAGGTTTGCTGTGGTCATGGCAGTATCCTCTGATACTTATGCTGAGCCTCATGCTGGACCTATAGGTGGTTGAGTAGACCTGGTTGTGACTCCAATGGCCACTGAGGACACCAGTACTGATTCTGGAAACAGGCTGCCGTGTGTCCAGTAGTCTTGGAAAAAATGGTTCCATCCTGGATCTTCTCTTTCTGTAGGCTAAACCCAGGTCTTTTTTCATTTTGAGGTAGGTTCTTGCTATGTCACTAAATTTTGCCCAGTCTGGGCTCCAACTTACAATTCTCCTGCCTGAGCCTTCTGGAGTGTTGTAAGTATAGGTGTACACCACCAAGCCCAGCCGTTCTGGGTCTTTAGACTCTGATGCTTATGCCAAATCTGGGTAACTAAAGTCAGATCTCTTTTTGGGTGAATATCAAGGCCAGAGAGGGAAACTAATCCAGATGGGGATGATAGGAGTAAGGGCATGTGACACTTCTCTCTGTCTCCCCCCTCTGGGATCCCAATACCTGTTGGAGGAGAAGATAGGAGTTTTCCTGATAATGCTAGATAAGGAGGAAGGCTCTGAGGGCTGCTTATGGCCAGGTGCTCCACCTGGACAGCACCTGTCATGCGTCCCTAACACCAATGTGTAGTACTTGCAGAGGCTAAATACTCAGGCAGATTTTGTGTTAGTTTTGTCGGTGCTACATATGCCAAATGCCTTCTAAATGCTAAGGAAGTATTCTAACACTGAGTTTCACCCCTGACTCAAAGTAGGAATTTGACATCAGATTGCTTCCCTTTGCTATCAAGCAAGAGACTCAAGAGGGATCACTTACTCACTTATACATGATCATTGAGCAAATACTGTGGTTGTACAAGGTACTTCTTGCTGCCCTCTCCTACAGCATCCAGCTTTTGTTGATGGGGAGATAAAGGCTGTTCAAATATGAGTCTGCCTTGTAGGACTCCTTTGTAGCACCAGGAAGAACTCCCTGCTTCCATGAGTTCAGATGGAGGTCCTCAGAAAGAGTGAATGGCCATTTGAAGACTGTAGAGGGACTTGAGCTGACAGATCAGACAGGCCTGGGCTCAAATTGTGACTCAAGCTGGGCATGCTCATGTGTACCACTCTCTGGGGGGAGGCTTTGTTGGTGGGGAGGGTTGAGATAGGATCTCACTGTACAATTCAGGCCTTGAACTCACTATGTGGCCCAGGCTGACCTTGATCTTGCAGCAATCCTTCCCCTGCCTTGGCCTCCTGAGTGCTGGAATTACAGGTGTTTGCCACCACACCTAGCCTTATACACCACCCTCTGGGGAGGCTAAGGCAGACAGATCCAAAACTCAGTCCCACCCTGGGTAGTTTAGTAAGACTTCATCTTAAAATTTAGTGAAAAAGTGAGCTAGAAATGTAGCCCACTGTGAAGGCCATGGGTTCAATCTCCAGTGCCCTCCACTGACACAAATATACACAAGGTGGCTGGGAGGGCACCAGGCAGGCTGGCCCTTTCCTTAACCAAGGCCCTTCAGTCCTTCCTGGAGACAGCCCAGCCTGCACTGCGGGCCTTGGATGGGCTGCAACGTGAGGCCATGGAGGAGCTGGGCAAAGCACTGGCCTTCTTCGGGGAAGATTCCAAGGCTACCACCTCTGAGGCTTTCTTCGGCATCTTTGCAGAGTTCATGAGCAAGTTCGAGGTGAGCCACAGTGGAGGCTTTGGGGAGAGGCTGTTAGGGAAGTCAAGGGCAGAGGTCCCCAAAGAGCATCGTCCTGGAAGCTGACTAGTGAAGGGTCCCAGAGCTGGGCTTGGTGGGTCACATCTTAGATCTCAGCACTTGAGAAGCTGAGGCAGGAGGATCACTGTGAGTTCGAGACCAGCGTAGGCTACAAAGTGAGCTTAAAGCCAGCCTGAACTGCATAGTGAGACCTTGCCTCAAAAAGACAAAAAAAAAAAAAAAAAAAAAGGATCCCAGTAAGTGACCTCAGTGCTGGCAGCCTGGAGTGGGAGAAGCCAGGACAGGGGTCTGAGGTCACTCCTGGAACACTAACTGCCCACCCCTCCTTGTGCTTCTGCCTGCAGCGAGCACTCAGTGACCTGCAGGCTGGGGAAGGTCCACGCAGCTCTGGGATGACTTCGCCCCTGGCCTGGTGACTACAGCAATGCCAGCCACACCGCATCCTCGACAGCCTGAGTGAAGAGACAGATGCTGCCAGAGGGCAGCAGGGATGCTGTTGAAGTCCAGGGTGCTGATCTGCAAAGCAACAGGCCTGGCCACAGGCTGGTCACCCCATACATCTCTAGCTACCTCAGCCACCAGGGCCTCTGCATGCCCTGGTGCGTCTGTGGGTCGCACGAGCTGGAGGTGCCTGCTGGGGGGATCTACAGCCCCAGCACTTCTCTGTCCTGCCGGCTTCCTGGGTGTGCTCCCAGCAGGTGGAATAAAGTACTACTGTGTACCCCAGGGGACTTGGTTACTAAGGGACTGTAGTCTAGGGGGGCTAAGACCTCCTTTCTGAGCCTGCTTAGAGTGGTTCCCTAGCAAATGAGCCAGGAAATGCTTACCCCACCAACCCAGCATCCAGAGGCCCCTTGCCCAGCCAGGAAAAAGGCAGGGGAGCCTTCAGTCTGGCGTCCTAGGACCATCAAACTGAGCCTGTTTTGGTTTTTTGTATAGTTTGTTTTTGTTTTAAAGACAGGGTGTTCTTATACAGTTCGGGCTGGGCTTGAACTCAGTATTAGATCAGGCTGGCCTCAAATTTGCAGTGATCTATGTGCCTCAGCCTCCCAAATGTTGAGATTTCAGTCATTGGTCACCACACCTAGCTTCAGACCTAGGTCTTGGAAGCTTCCCTTGGCTGCAGCTGAGGAGAATGCCAGGAGGAGAGCAATCAGTAAGGGATCTAGGGAAAAACTGGAGTAGAACTATCATATCAAACTACAAGATGGAAGTCTGGCTTTGTTTTGCCAGGCTGGAGATAAACTCAGGGCTTTGCAGATGTCGGGCAAGCACTATACTAATGAGCTACATCCCAGCACCTCAGAATTGAGGTTTTGATCCCGTGGATGAACTCAAAAATTCATTTTGGCAGTGATTAGATCAGCGGAGACTTAGACAGGAAGGAGATCCTTAAGGCAATGGCAGAAGGAGCAAGATGCTTAGGTGGCACATGTGGCAGGGGTGTGGTGGTGCTGGTGGTGATGATGATCACCAGGTTTCTTAGCTGGAACAGGTTGGGTGAGCAGGGCAGACGGACGACACAATCTAGGATATGAGCAGAATCTCAGAGGCCACTTTCTATGTGTCTGGAGGCAAAGAAAAGAGTTTCCTAGATGCTGGGAGCAAGTGGAGAATTTTGAACAGGGTACACAAGTAACTTGTTTTCCAAGTTGTTTTCTCTTGGATTGTTTTTTTCCCCATCCCCAACCGAATGACTAGTGTGGCTCCTGGGCAGAATTTTGAACCCATTTGGTTCTTTCTCACCTTCCACAGCCTTCCTTTCTGACTCCATGTGTGTATACTCTTTGTTCCCCACTCACAAGCCCCTGTAAAAATATTTAAATGAAAATTATACTTCAAAGAGAAATCTGAACCTCAGAGTGTATTTCTACCCAGCAGTTCACTCTGGATAGTTTCCTCAGTTCCTAATGCCCATGTCTCTGGGAAACATGTGAGGTCTATTAAAATCCTGTGTGAGATCTGTAGAAAGTGCAGACTTCAGCAGGCATGATTTCCAGGCCCTGATAAGCCCAATGGCATTTTCCTGAAAGTTAGAAACATATGCCTCTCCTGGAGTCCCAGTCTAAGAGTTTCTAAGGCTTTTCCTGAATTCTGTTGTATCTGTTACCTATTTCCTCCAGCAGTGCTGTATAAAAAAAAAAAAAAAAAAAAAAAAAAAAATCCCAAACTTAAAACGAATCACAAATCTATGAGTCAACAAGGCAGTTCTATTTTTTTTTTTAATTTAATTTTTTTTTTCCTGTTTCAGAACCTTTGTTTGTGTATTCACTCATTTTTATGGCCGGCTCAGCCCACCCCGAGAGCAGAACTGGCGCAGCATGTGGTCCCTGAACCGCGGTCCCTGAAGCTGCCCAAGCTTTCCCAAGCAGGCACTTTAGACCACTGAGCCATCCCGCCGGGCCCTTAGTTCTGTTTGTTTGTTTATTTGTTTGTTTGTTTGTTGAGACAGGGTTTCACTATGCATTTCAGGCTAGCCTTGGACTCACTATGTGGCCAAAGCTGGCCTTGAACTCACAGTGATCCTCCTACCTCAGCCTCCTGAGTGCTGGGATTAAAGGCGTGCGCCACCACGCCTGGCTGGGACATTGCTCTTCAAAGGTTGCTTTTGATATCAGTGCAGTCTTTTTTTTTTTTTTTTTTGTCTTTTTGAGACAGGGTCTCACTGTACAGTTCAGGCTGGCCTTGAGCTCAGTTTTGTAGCCCAGGCTGGTCTCAAACTCTCACAGATCCTCCTGCCTCAGCCTCCCAAGTTCTGGGATTACAGGCGTGAGCCACCACACCCGGCTAGTGCAGTCTTATTTGTGAAGGATTTTTTTTTTTTTTTTTTTTTTTGGCTGTCTCAGGCTGCCTTAAGGGTGGGTCTGGTGTGGCATATGGAGCTGGGGACCAAACCACAGTCCCTTGAGCCTGAGTTTGCCCAAGCAGGTGCTTTAAACAACTGAGCTAACCCACAGGCAGAGAGTGCAGTCTTATTTTCGAATCAGTATGTCTCCCCTTCCTGATTCTTCATCAAATAAGTGTGGGTGCAGACACTTGGGGCTACTTGGAATTTACCTTTTTTAAGTGCACAGACCCGGCATCATATGCAGCACAGGCTCCAACCCCAAGTGAGCTGAGACAGCCACCAAAACTGGGCATGGTAGTGGATGCCTGTAATGCCAGTGCTGAGGAGGCTGAGACAAAAGGATCACTACAAGTCTGATTTGAGACCTGCACCAAATAAATATTTTTAAAGAATGGTAAAAAACAAAAGAGGGGCCCGGCGGGATGGCTCAGTGGTCTAAAGTGCCTGCTTGGGGAAGCTTGGGCAGCTTCAGGGACCTCGGTTTGATCCCCGGCACCACATGCTGTGCCAGCCCTGCCCTTGGGGCGGGCTGAGCCAGCCATAAAAATGAGTCAATAAACAAAGGTTCTGAAACAAGAATAAAAATAATAATAAATAAAAATTTTAAAAAAAGATACCTTTTATTCTACTAGTACATGCGTGTACTAATAAATCATTGGTACATAATGATTACATTCACTGTAGGAACTCGGTGCATGTACATAGCACATCTTGATTCTCTTCATTTTCTCTCTTGTCTCCTCCCAAGAATTTACTTATATCTCAGTAATATTACTCAATAATACAGCCTAGTCATGTGGCTCCTTTCCAAATAGTAATATCAGCTGATGTCTCCTGAGCAGTATGCTCAATGTCTTGCTCTATGTCATTTCATTTTCCTTTTCCAAGAGCCCTGTGAGGTGAGTTTGGTCTCTTTTTCACAAATAAGAAGTCTGAAACTTGGGAAGGATATGTGAGTTTCTGGATCTAAAACTCAAGCTTGTATAAATCTAGAACCTGTCTACTGAGTGGAAGCTTCTTTACTAACAATGATAGATATGACAGATAGGTAGATAGATGATAGGTAGATAGATAGATAGATAGATAGGTAGATAGATGGATGGATGCACTCCAAAAGCCATAGAAGCTGGTGATACAGACCTGAAGCTCTTCCCTCTTCCCTTACCTCCTCCTACTCCTCCCTCTATTAGCCTACTAGTCCACCATAACAGAATACGTTAGCAGATCGAGTTTCTCCAGACTTACAGAGGCTCCCCTTCTTCCCATCTTCTCTTCTCAAATCTCTTCCTCTTCTGGTGAAGGATACCTTCCAGTCACATGGGCAGGATTAGGGCCCCACCCACATAACCTCATTTAACATTATGTTTTTTTTTTTTGTTTTTTGTCTTTTTGAGACAGGATCTCACTATGCATTTCAGGCTGGCCTTGAGCTCACTTTTGTAGCCCAGGCTGGTCTCGAACTCACACTGATCCTCCTGCCTCAGCCTCCCAAGTGCAGGGATTACAGGCGTGTGCCACCATGCCCAGGAACATTATGTATTTTTTAACAGTACTTGGGACTGAACCCAGGTCTTTCACATGGAATAACATCCCCAGCCATTAATTTTTAAATTTTGGGACAGGGTCTCAATAAATCAGCGGTTCTCAACCTGTGGGTCACGACCCCAGCGGGGGTCAAACAACCAAAACACGGGTCACTTAAAGCCATTGGAAAATGCATAATGCATACCAGGTATTTACATTTCGAATCATAACTGTAGCAAAATTACAGTTTTGAAGTAGCCAGCAAAATTATTTTTTGGTTTGGGGTCACCACAACATGAGGAACTGTATTGTGGGGTCACAGCATTAGAAAGGTTGAGAACCCCTGCACCAAGTTGCTCAGACTAGGCTTCAGTTTTGGGTTCTCCTGCCTCAGCCTCCAAGAGTGCTGAGATTACAGGTGTGTACTACCATGCCCAGTCTCCTTATTTACCTCTTTGAAGACCCTGTTTCCAAATCTTCTCACAGTCTGAAGTAGAGAAGGTTCGTTTTCAACATCTGAACTGGGGGGTAACGGGGCACAATTCACTCCAACAAACTCTCTGATTGGGAATCAAGGAGATAACTGTCCTAGGCCTATGGAGGCCTCAAAGACTCTAAATAACCTGCTGCTTCATGGAGAAAGTAGTCTACTAGGCGAGACCCTCTCCCCCAACTTCTGCATGTTTCTATACATCTGTCTGTCTTATGGCATTCAGGCCCTTCCCTCCTTCCTCCAGTTCAGAGCAACTTCTTTCTCTGTGCCATTCACCTGTCTCTCAGGTGTCAGGACCACACTCACTGGCTCTTTCAGCCTTTCCTCTGCACCCCTAAGACAGTACTAGGCTCTATTGGCTATTGCCTTCCCCTCAACCCATTCAAAACTTTTGTAGTCATTGTCTCTATCTACTACTCTTCTGCGGCCGAGGATAGGAAGCCACAGGAAGTTTGTTGGCCCTATTCCTGACCTCTACACTTAGGCACTGTTTACCCTCCCTTGGCAAATTTACACACACCCAGGGCTCAGCCACCTGGTATCTCCCCTTTGATAGCCCTGTCAGCTTCATTCCCATTGGCTTTCATTCCCATTCTGGCCACTGCATACAGCAAGAGCTCAATAATTTCCAATAGGTCAATCCAAATTAGCGTCAAGATACAAGGCTACCCAGTTGCTCAAGAAAATACCAAGCAAGCTATAAAATATTTTGGAAATGTATAGCTGAAACCCCCAACCCAGTACTGGGGACTGAACTCAGGGAGTTTGCACTCCACTAAGTCCTCAGCCCTTTTAAATTTTACTTGAATTTGTGATCTTCCTGCCTCAGCCCCTCAGAGTTCTGGGACTATAGGCATTGTCACCATACTCAGCTGTAGCCAAAGCTCTTAAAACAGGGTTGCAAATTGAAACTTACAGAGACTGAACAAGAACTATAAACATATGAAGGGAGGATAATAAAGCAGTATCATGCCTCTCAGTCCACCCAGACTATCAGCAGTTGTTTCCAAAAATGTGCCCCCCTCCCGCCAGATATGGTGATGCTTGTAATTTCAGCAACTGGGAAGCCAAGGAAGCACAATTGCTATGAGTTTGAGGCTTACCTGGGCTACACAGTGAGTTCAAGGATAGCCTGAACTACATATGGAGATTCTGTCTTTTAGAACAAAGTGCCCCAGCCCATCTAACCCAGCTTCAACACTGAGGAGGTCTTTGACCTAAGCTGAGCCCATCAGAATTCCTTCTGATTAAATTTTAAATAAATACCTTGAAATTTCAGCCTTGTTATGACTGTTGTCTGGGTTTAAAAAAAAATGAGTTCTTGCTAATTAGGATCAAGAGGTAGGGAAAGCAGATTCCAGAGTGACTGAGAAGACTGAGGCGTGTGCCATTTTATCTGTCCTTGCCATTTCTAGGTGTCTGCTCCCAGCCTTTTACTCTGATTCCCAAAAAAATTAATCTAGGGGCTGGGGATATAGCTCCGAGGCACAAGTGCCTGCCTGGCAAGTGCAAGGTCATGAGTTTGAACCCTAGTCCTGCAAAAAAAGAAAAAAAAAAAAAAAAAGGAAATTAATCTCAAGTTGTCATGAGTCTTTCCATAATCACCCATTTAATTCTGGCTGGTGAAGAACACCCCAAAATATTCTTTTCAAATAATTGTATATTATTCCAGAAATGTATGTGTGTATAGATATATGAAAAAAATAATGCACAGTCCTTCTGGAGATATTATATGTTCAACATATATGAAGTAAATCTCAGGTAAAACCTCATACAATTCAGAGGCTTACACTTTAACAGCAGCCTAGAATACAAAATGAAATGAAAAGAGAAAAAATGGTACTATTTTATATCCCCACATTACATAGCAGGCTGAAATGAATGCAGACAGTTTTGATGTTCTGTAGATCAAACTAAAACTTTATCTCAAACTCTAGAAAGGGGAGAGAGACAGAGAGAGAGTGAGGAATGGGAAGGGAAGGGAAGGAAAAGAGGAGAAGAGAAGAGAAGAGAAGAGATTGAGATTAAAATGGAATTACAAACCTCCTCTATATGGCTATGTCAGTCTCAGCCAATGTGCTATCATTTTACCAAAAGGACAGCTCATTTGCCAAAAAATATACACAAGTGTTAAATCTGTAAGGGAAGGAGAGAGGGAGAGAAAACAGCTGTCTCAAAGGATTTGGTATTTTCAGGGTTCAACTTTGCACTGAGCTGAGAAGGTCACTTTACACCTCTATTTCTAGAAGTGAGGTGTGGTCATGTGCTGTGAATCTTTTACAGGGAAATAGAAGAAAAACTGGTAACACCCCATCACGCTGCAAAATTGCTCTAGTATATTCTGTGTAAAGATTTATAGAAGTTGGCAGCATCTTTATGTATAAGTCAATTTATTTTGCAATGTTCTATTGCAGTGAGTGTCCTAAAATAACAAGACCGGTGTATGAGGCTAGGGTGTGAGGACAAAAGCCTGTAATGCAGCAGTCAGAACGTTCGCAAGTTTGAAGTCAGCCTAGGTAACATAGTGAGACTTTATCTCCAAACAACTAACCAACCAAACCAACACAAAAAAACCCATGGATTGGAGGTGTAGCCTAGTGCGAATGTCTAGTACTGTAAAAATCATAAGAGACAAAAATCTCAAAAACACTGTCTTGGAAAAAATATATAAACAATTTTAAATTTTATTTTAAGGAAAATAGAGGCTGAGGAGATAGCTCAGTAGAATAAGTGCTTGCCTAGCAAGTGCAAGGGCCTGAGTTCAATCCCCAGTTCTGGAAAAAAAAAAAAAAAAAGATAAATAGCTTTTGCAGGTAAGTGTAGGTTTAATTCATTAGGAGTTCTTCAACTTGCCTCCACTAAAATGAACGCCAATGCGAACAAACAGTAAATGTGTTATTATTATTACCATTGGTGATCAAACTCAACTATGCTCTTTCACTGAGCTACAGCCCTAGCCCATATTTTTCCCTTTAGTATTGAAGATTGAACACATGGTTTTCCCAGTGAACCACACTCCTCCCAGGTCCCAAATAGCTGGCACTAAGGCTAATGGCAATGTTTTAAACTAAACCTGTCATTTTGTCCTATGCATGGCCAATCCATGATAAATGGGGGCAGACAATGAAAACCTTATTGGATGGGTCGGTAAGATAGCTCAGTGGTCTCAAGCACCTGGTACAGACAGTCTGGCTCCTTCAGGGAGACTGGCTGAAGCTCTGCCCAGTTTGATGATGGAAAAGGACCACTCTCTCCTGGAGAGGAGGAGGATGATAAAGTTCCAGATGTTGTGGAAGCTTTTGAGGAGGCTTCTAAGAATGAGCCCACTAAACTGAGTCAACCTCTGAAGAAGGTAAAATTTAAAGAAGTTACTTAGGGATGCTATTTTATATTATGACTGCTTTTTTTTAAAGCTATTTTTTGTTTATGAATCTAGTAAATATAGATCTCTAATATTTTAAGTCCAAGCTCCTTGGATACTGCAGTTCTTTTCAGTTTTTAGTTATATACATTTCATTCTTTGCAGGCAATTAAGAATTCTTGGAATAAAGTTTGAAGTAAGGACTAATAATTTTTTTTCAAATCAGAATAACTTTATTCCCTTTGGAGGGTGGCCAGGTGAAGTTAGAACTTCTGGAACTGCTTCTTGGTGCTGGCGGCCTTGGTGACCTCAAGCACATTGAAGCACAGTCTTGCTCAAGGGCCTGCACTCGCCCACTATAATGATGTCATTGATCTGGACGTCCCCAAAGCAGCGGGACAGGTGCACCCACATGTTCTTGTGGTACTTCTCAAAGCGATTGTGTTTGCAGATGTAGTGAAGATAGTCTCGGCAGATGACAATGGTCTTTTGCATCTTCATCTAGTCACCACGCCAGATAGGATCTGCCCCTGGATGGAGACATTACCAGTAAAGGGGCATTTCTTATCAATATAGGTGCCCTCGTTGGCCTCTTTGGGGATCTTGAAGCCTAGACCAATGTTGTTGTAGTACTGAGGGAGCATCTCCTTGCCAGTTTGTCCAGAAGGACCCTCTTCTTATTTTGGAAAATAGTCAGCTGCTTCTGGTAGGCGTGCTCTGTCTGAATATTGAAAGAGAGAGACAGAAGCGTGAGGGTTTCCTTATCAACTGCCCAGGGGCTAGGACTAATATATTTTTTTTAAAAAAAGAACTTCTTTCTTCCTTCCTTTCTTTTTCTTTTTCATGTTTTTTTCTTTTTTTCTTCTCATAAAGTTGAATAAATAAAATAATTTAAGCCTTTCCTAGTACAAAAGAAAGACTCCCTGCTTTTAAATAGACACTTCTTGTATTTCCTTCAAAAGAAGTAAAAAAAACATAAGCATAAGTCTTTCCTCTGTCTTTTTCAAAGTTGTAGTTTTCAAAGCTAAATAAACTTTTTACAAGTTTTGCACCCCAAGAATGCCTTTCTTGGGGTCTTCAGAGCCATCTCTTTGAAATAGGAACGCTAGCCAAGAGGATAGTACCTGTCTGCCTGTCTCCCTAGCTTTGAGAATAGAGTGAGGTGTCCTGATCCTAGCACCTGGCATGTAGGCTTCAATATCCTTGAAGGTTTCCAGGGGTTAGGGTAGCACAGAGACAGATGGCCATCAGACCCAAGTACAAACTCTCTGTGTGAGTGTTCACACTAGTTTATCCAATATCCCATGCCCAAGGTTGTGCCTGATTGCCCTGCTCTGTGGCCAGCGGGCTTCCTCTTCTTCATTCCAACCTTCCTGGGGCCGCCTTGTGTCCATCCCTTCGAGCCAGCTCTAGGCACCCTGCACAGACAAGACAGGAAGCATGAACTGTGTGCTTTTGTCATCAGCTAGTGTGTGCTTTACTTTAGTGATAATGGAAATTAAAAACTAAAACAACAGTATGAATTTAATTGAGAAGCAAGAGAAAAGGGTAAGGGGCTTTAGCTTAAGGACGTGATAAAGGTCAAGCTGATCCCTTAGAAAAGCAAAGCAACACAATATGGGGGAAGGACTTCAGCTGGAGGTGTTGGAGGAGCACAGTGTGATGAAGAGGATTAGGCTGATCCATTCAGAAAAAAATGGAGACTAGATTATGAGCTGTTGTGTCTGGTTGGGGTCTGGTCAAGTGATTTCTCAGTTCCAGTTTTGGAGCTGAGCTCTGGATGATGCCTCACAACTTGATGGGCCATTTGGTTCCTGTGGGATGATTCCTCTTGCATGGGACAGCCTCAACCTATCTTTTGAGGCTATGCTAGAATCCAGGTGACTCTAGGTTTAGGGCTAGGAAGATTTCTAGCTGAATGTTGCTGTAAGTCTACTACTGTGATGTCCTCAATCTTGAAGGATTATGAGATAGGCTAGGTAAATTTAAGTCTCATAGACTTTGTTTTGCCAACTTCTAAACTGACTGTCTCAGTTACTGTTCTCTCGTTGCTGGGACAAATATCCGACACTCAAAATGAAAGAAGGAAAGGTTTATTTAGCTCAAAGTTACTGGAGGTTTCAGTCCATATTCAGCTGGCTTCAGGGCAGAGTGGCATATGGCAGAGAGCAAAGGGAAGGGCAGCAGCTCAGGCAGCTAGCTAGCCTTTCTCCCCTTCTTACACTGTAATACAAATTGCCTGCCCCAGGGCACGTACAGCACCCACACCCACAATAATCAGTCACAAACTCCAGAAGCCACCCCATGACTGCATGAGGCTTTGTGGGGGAAACTTATACACGAACTGTAACACTGACATTAACTAAGTGTCTGGTGTCCCTACAGGCAGCACTTAAGAGGATTTGACCTAGAGTTTTACAAAGCTATTTTACTTTTAGTTACCTATGAGGTATTTGTAGGCCCAACTAAAGATTCATGGTTTTCAGCTAAAACCCCTTTTAAGTTTCTGTCTGGCTAAGAAGAATACATAAATCATGCTTATGATGAGCCATAGGTTGAAGGCCTAGGAGTTTGTCTTCTGTTCACACAGTGGTCTCTGACTAAGCGGCTACCAGTGATTCCTTCATCTGAGTTAAATGCTGTTATATTTCCATTCAGAATTGATATTGCCAGTATAAGTAGTAAAATGCACAATCATAATTTACAATTTTAATTTTGTTTTAGTTGGTTTTTTAAAGATATTCTCTATGTAGTTCAGGCTGGCCTTGAACTTACACTGATCCTCCTGTCTTAGCTCTCAAGTGCTAAAAATTTAACTTCTTAAATAGCAAGCAAAAAACACAAGGGTTGATGAAATAACTCAGCACAACAGACTAAGTGTCTGCTTGAGCAAGTACAAGGAGCAGGTCCCTGGCACCATATGCCTAACTGTCCCTGCCTCTGGCCCCACTGAGCCCACACCTGAGTTTGGGCATAGGGGCACACCCTTATAATCCCAGCCCTGGGGAGGCTGAAAACAGGAGGATAACAAGTCATCATAGTGAGACCCTGTACCACACACACACACACACACACACACACACACACACACCCTAAACTGAATGACTGCAAAAGAAAAAAGCTTTGTTTTAAAACACTTAACACCATTTCCCTCACCCCACTCTACTCACCCCTTTATTTTTATTTTTTGGTACCAGGGCTCAGGCCCATAGGTTGGCATGCTAGGTACAGTGCTCTACCTTTCAGCTACATCCTGAGCTCTTTTTAAAAAATTCTTTTTTAGACAAAGTCTAGCTATGTAGCTCAGGGTGACCTCCAAAATATGATCCTCCTGCCTCAGAATCCACAGTAGCTGAAATTACAGCCTGAGCTGTTGCACAAGGCTCCTCTTCTCTTTATTGAAATAGTGATTTGGAGTTTTCTTTTTCTACCAGACATGTGAATTATAATTATGTAGCAAGGTCTGTCTGTCAACGTGTTCTGCTTCTGATTTCTTTTTTTCTTTCTTTCTTTCTTTCTTTTTTTTAATTAGTGATCTGCTTTGAAGCAAATATATTTAATTTTTTTACAGTTTATCAACTACCTGTTTTGTAGGTAGATATTCACATTCTTTTTTATTATTTTATTATTTATTTTTAACAGCATGTGAAGTTTTTTATTGTTACATGAAAAGATAACACTCTATAATTCAGTAAGACAAAAGCACAGCTTAAAAATGAGCAAAATATTTCAGCAGACCATTTCACAAAAAAAGATAGAAATGGTCAAGAGGCATGTGGGAAAGTGCCTACCATCAGTAGTTATCAGAGGAATGCGATCTAAACTCACTCTGGAAGACAGTTGAAGAGTGTATAAAATGCCTAAGCCTCTTAGTGAAAAGCTCTGCCAACTTCTCTTAATTTTGTAATTCTTTTTTTTTTTTAGAACCTCTGTTTGTTTATTCACTCATTTCTATGGCCGGCTCAGCCCACCCCGAGGGCAGGGCTGGCGCAGCATGTGGTGTGGGGGATCGAACCGCAGTCCCTCAAGCCGCCCAAGCTTTCTCAAGCAGGCACTTTAGACCACTGAGCCATCCCGCCGGGCCCCTCTTTTTTTTTTTAATTTCTCCTTTTTAGTTCTTAAACTAGGGAGACTATACAATATTTACATATATAGGTCTGGTTTATTTCACTAATGAGTATATGTTCTAGATACAACCACTTATATATGAAGTCTTCTAGTTTATCATTCCTGATAGTTGAGTAATATTCCATTGTGTGAAAATACCACATATTTTTCAACCATTCTTCAGTTGATGGGCATTTTGGTTGTTTCCAAGATTTGGCTGTCATAAATTGTGCTGCTATGAACACAGGTGCACAGATATCACTATGATATGATGTTTTCAGTCTGCTTCTGATTTCTTGTGGTCTATTTTCTCATTGTGCAGAACTGTTCACCTTGCTACCCTCATGTTTGCCTTAGGCAAGAGCTCAAGGTGTAGCTCAGCACTACTGTGCTGCATCCCAAGAACCCTGAGTTTTTATTTTTTATTTTATTCCAGTACTGGGGTTTGAACCCAGAGTATTTGCACTAAATTACATTCTCACCCCCCTTTATTATTATTATTATTACGATTTTTAATGTTGAGACAGGATCTGGCTAAGTCACTGAGTTGCCCAGACTGGGTTCCAACTTGGGATTCTCTTTCATCACTTTCAGAGTGCTGGGATTTCAGGCGCGAGCCACCACGCCCGGCAGGGCATTCTTGTTCCTACAGACAACTCCCATAATGGTAAAGTCTTGGAGCCTCACATAAAACCCATCTTCCAGGGCCCCCACAATGTCGATCTTGAGAAATGAGACCACGAATTTTTTTCTTACACTTTTTCATACAATAAGCCTGTGGCGCTCTTAGGACGAGAGGAAAAAAGAAAAATGAAATCCATATAAGGGAGTGCCATTTCAAAAACTAAAGGAAATCGCTGGCGTCTAGGGAGAAGCAGGAAGCTGGGAAGAGGGAAGTGAATGATAGCTCTAGGTCTTCAGCCGAAAGAGCCACTCAGTTACCACGCAGGACACCAGGGCTACGACTCGTCCCCTTTAAAGGGCGTGACTGAGGGCGTGGCCTGGCCGAGGCCCGCTCTCCCAGGCTGCCCCGCGCGCGACGGCAGTTCGGCCACGTCCCTCGGCCACGTCGCGCCGCTCTCGCCATCTTCGCCGCTGCTTCTTTGGGCTACCGCTGCTTGCAGAGCTCCCGGGCCCGGGGCCGCCGCGCCGACCTTCGCTTCCATCATGAACATCTTCCGGCTGACCGGGGACCTGTCCCACCTGGCGGCCATCGTCATCCTGCTGTTAAAGATCTGGAAGACGCGGTCCTGCGCTGGTGAGCGGCCGGACGAGGGCCAGAGAGGCCAGTGTGCGGCGGACCTGCTGCCCCGAAGCCCGCGAGGGCCTGACACACCCCCTCAGCCAGCTGCGCGGACACCCGGGTCCGGCTGGGCTTCCGAGCCGCGCTAGGGTTTTGCAGTGTCGGGCCGCCTCAGCGCTCAGTGCGCTGGCCAACTTGAGCGGTCAGGGCGCTGGCCGGACACAGCGCGGGGCCGGGGGGATGTGAGAAAAGTTTGCGGTGGGAGCTGGAGTCTTGCAGGCGTGTCTGCTCTCCCCACACCCTCCAGTTTTTCCTGGTACTCGCATTTCGGAGCGAGATCCGGTTGGGGGACTCGCAAATCAATGGGACTGGCGGGAGGAGGATGGGCAGGACCGCGGCTGCCTGGGCCTGACGTGGCAACCAGGCCACCCAGGAAGGTGGGGCGGCCCGGGTTGGGAAGGGAGGTCGTTGTGATATCCACCCTGCCCTTTCAAGGACTCAGCTGGAGAATATCGTGTCAGGTCTGTTCCTAGAATTACATGGTTTTCTTTCCCCAAACCTCCTGGTCTGGAAATCAGAAGAGGGGCTGTGGGGTCTTTAATTTTTTAGCGCTGTTCCTGGTGCTTTGAGAAGAGAACTTTGTGAGTACCTTCCAATAACGGGTTCTCTTAAGACTGCGGGAGTACCGCTGAGCTCTCATTCAGTTCCTTCCTACACGTCACCAGTGAGGTGGCCCTTACCCTCCCCAGGAGTGCATGCTCATTTCCAGTCAGCATTGTTGTAGGATAGTGAAACATACCTTTTTAAGGTAATAGCTGTGGAGTTGTACTTTTTTTTTTTTTTCTTTTTGAGATAGGGTCTCACTATGCAGTTCAGGCTGGCCTTAGAGTTCACTTTTGTAGCTGGTCTCGAACTCACACCAATCCTCTTGCCTCAGCCCCCCCAAGTGGTGGGATTATGGGCATGCACCACCATGCCTGGCAGTTTTTGTTTTTTGGGGTTTTTTTTTTGTTGTTTTGTTTTGTTTTGTTTGGTAAATCTAATTAACCTTAAAAACTTAAGAATTTGCGAATTTTAAAATTATTTTTTAAAAACAAGATCTTTTCTTTAAATTATTGTTTTTGATGCTATGGCCACAGTAAAATAACTTTGTATAAATTCAAGAACTTAGTTTTAGCCGGATGTAGTGGTGCAGGCCTGTAATCTCAGCACTCCAGAAGCTGAGGCAAGAGGGTAAGGAAAGTTCAAAACCAGCCTGGGCTACAGATTGAGATCCTGTCTCAAAAAAACCTTAATTTTTTCAGCAATAACAAGAGATGAGAATCATACAGAACTTCCATGGCAGAGATTCCATTTAGTGGATTTATGTACAGAAATCTCCACATTTAAAGTGATCCCTTGTTTTTGACTGCTGTTTACAGGCCTCACTCACCTGTCACCCTGGAACATAGCTGAGATCCAGGAAGTAAGCAAAACCAAAAAAGACCTTTGAGCAGTCAAAATGGATTACAAAGTCCATGTACTGAAACCAGTTTGTCAGACTTGAAGGCGATCTCTCAGTTTTTAATGGGAGGGTCAAATGTATGATTTCCCCTGACATTCACTTAATTGCAGCAATTCCTAGAGTTAACATTTAAGTGTTTGCTATGTATTAAATAGTCAGCTAAGTGCAGTTCTCGAAATAACCTTATGAGGCAGATGTCTTTGTCCCTAGTCTGAGAAGAAAGGAACTGATTTGTCAGGGAGTGAGCAAAGTAGTAATAGAGCCAGGATTTAAACAAAATCAGTAATTGACAGATTTTAAAGGAATGTTTGTTTTAAGTGATAAATTTGACCAGCTGCACTGTTTCCATTCTAAATTATAAAAGTTGTCTAGAGGCTTTTGAAAGTGTAAGAACTTGATAAGAGTTTCTCAAATAACTGGAATGGGAGACATGCACATTTAGGTTGTGTTTCTCATCTTGAAAATTCTAGTATTGAGGTTCATTTAAGGATTTTAGTACTTTTGTTGAACAAGCCTACAGCCTCATGACCATAGTCCTTTTTTCCCTAAAGATGAGGAATGAGAGAGAATAATGAGGAACTGGAAGTTATTTTCCTGGCAGTCTAATTCCACAACAGATACCATTATGGACCTGTTTTAAAGTGAAACTTGTGTGTTGATCTTATTTTAATTTTCATTCTCATGTGGCTGCATCTGCCAATATCACTGCAGAGGAATACCAAAAAAAAAAAAAAGAAGTGTAAATGTCTCTGACCTACCATTGTAGCTTGATCCGTAGTATGCTCAAGTTGTCACTCTTTTTCCTTAAGCCCTGGCCTGGTTAACTCTGGGACAACAAGCTGTGGTTTGTAGATGAAGAGCTTCCTATGTGTAGTTTTCAAAGAGGCTAGGGTGTTACCTACTGAGTTTAAACGACTAGTGGAGTTTTCTGGAATCCATAACCCCCATGCTCCCCTGACCGTCTCCTCTTCTGGGTGGTGTTATTCAGGTTATACGCTACTCAATGAAATAGACGTGACAAGAGCAAACTGTCTCGGTGTTTCACATAATTGGATAGTTTGTGTTTTTGAAGTAAATGGAAAACACCTCATCTTTGTTATACTGAGTGCTTCTACATGGTTTCACATCATGTTCCCAGCTCTCTTGCCTCTGTCCACGTTAGTGTCACTCTCTTGAGTAACTCTTGTTCTCAAGCATTTATTTGCCACCCACAGTATGCAAAACATTGAAATATAATGCAGAGCAGCAGCTGGGAACAATCAAGTTTTCTGTTCTCAAGAAAGCTTGGTCGTAGAATGTATATTTAGCATATGCAAAGCCCTAGGCTTTATCCCCATCATTGAAGAGGGAAAAAAAATTCAGTTCAGATAGGCATATATGAAAAGATAAAATTGTGCCTGGGTGGTAGAACTTGTCTGTAATCCCAGCTACTCAGGAGGTAAGATGATCAGGAGATCAAGGACATCCTGGGCAACTTAGCAAGAACCTCAAGTGGAAAGTAAATTCTGTGTTTATAAACCAGAAAGATCCCAGTGATGTTTCTTTTGACTTTCCAGGGAGAATATAAGACCTCTGCAAGTAAACGTAATAAACTGAGAACTACTCTTGTAGCATACATGACAGGTTACTATCTATAATAGAGTCCTCCTACAAAGGAAGACAACATGACAAAAAAATGTACAAAGTTGTCAGTTTCCAGAGGAATAGTAAAAGACCACTTAAGCATGATAGACTATCCAGCTTTACTAGACCTTTAGTACTTATATATTAAAAGGGCACCACATAGCCTTTTTTTTTTTTTTTTTTTTGTCTTTTTGAGACAGTGTTTTGCTGTGCCGTTCAGGCTGGCCTTGAGCTCACTTTTATAGGTCAGGCTGGTCTCAAACTCATACCATCTTCCTGCCTCAGCCTTCCAAATGCTGGGATTACAGGTCTGCACCACCATGCCTGGCTCACATTATTTGTCCACTGAAAAGGACAAAGTAAAAGAGGTTTATAATCCATAATATAGGCAGGGGTCTAGAGAAAAGGGTATTATCATCTAATATTGATGGATATGTAAATTTACACAACCTTTCTAGGATAAATTTGACTATCAAAATTCAAAATCTTTATGATTTTTGTCCCAACAATTCTAGGGGAATTAATTACAGAATTATATATGAACACAATATGTGGGTATAAAATGACCACTGTACAAAACACTTCATAGAGACAGAGATGTTTATGCAGAAGTTACAACAACATTTATGTTACCAAATCCATTCATGAAATGGGTGCCCAAAGTTTGGTATGTCTGCGCTATGGAACACTATGTGGCCATTATAAGGAATGAGCCACAGTTAGGCCTGTTAGTAGCAGGGAAAGATAAATCTGAGGTGTTAGGTTTGCAAAATAAGTTATAAAGGGAGCCAGCAGGATGGCTCAGTGCTCTAAAGCGCCTGCTTAGGAAAGCTTAGGCGGCTGCAGGGACTGCGGTTGGATCCCCAGCACCACATGCTGTCAGCCCTGCCCTCAGGTCAGGCTGAGCTGGCCATAGAAATAAATAAACAAACAAACAAACAAAAAAAGTAAAAAAGAAAAAGTAATAAAGGATAAGTTTGGGGCTGGGGAGATAGCTCAGTGGAATAAGTGCTTGCCTTGCAAGCTCAGGGTCTTGAGTTCAAACCCAGGTACCATTAAAAAAAAAAAAGCATAACTTTGATCTCACTTTAAAGGGTTAAATGTATGCACTACACACACAAACATGTATTAGTAAAGGGACTTGAGCGGGGTGTGGTAGTATACACCTATAATTCCAATATATATTCTGGAAGGTTGAGGCAGGAGAATCTTGAGTTTGAGCCCAGCCTAGGCAACTTAGTGACTTAGAAAGACGCTCTTAAAAAAGGCCTGGGATGTAGTTCACTGTGAAGGCTCTGGATACTATCCCCAGTACTTGGGGAAAAGAAAAACTAAAAAGGCTTGGGAAGTGGCACATGCCTATAATCCCAGCTTTGGGGAGATTGAGACAGGAAGATCAGTACAAGTCTGAGCTGTGTAGTGAGACCCTGTACCAAATAAATAAATAAATGATTTAAATTGAAAAAAAAAAATAAAAAGGCTTGGGAAGAAATGCATAAAGTGGAGTTTTTGAAAGGACTGTTAGGGAGCCTGGTGTGGTGGCGCATGCCTGTAATCCTAGCGCTTGGGAGGCTGAGGCAGGAGGATCAGTGCAAGTTCAAGACCAGCCTGGGCTACAAAAGTGAGCTCAAGGCCAGCCTGAACTTAAAAAGACGAAAAGAAAAGGCAAGAAAGAAAAGGGCTATTGGGAATGCCTTTTCATTTTTCATTTTTCACTCCATATTTTTTAGCCCACTTAAATTTTTTAAATAATGACCATAAAAATGCATTAGCATGGATTTGAGAAATTAGAAAAAAATGACAAAGCAGTGTGGAGTAAGCTGTCCTTAGAAATTCATACTGGCTGGTGTAGTATAACACACTTGAACTTTTTCCCTTTCCATAAAAGTTTGTATAATTTGTCCCATTTGAAAGATGCAGAAAATGGGGCTGGGGAGATAGCTCCGAGGCACAAGTGCCTGCTGGGCAAGTGCAAGGTTGTGAGTTCGAACCCTGGTCCCACAAAAAAAAAAAAAAAAAAAAAAAGAATGAAAGATGCAGAAAATGGGCAAGGGCAGAAAATGGATTGTAGCTTACTCTGTGCCTCACTGAGTTTGTCTCCTACAGTAGGGAAAGCTCCTTAGTCATCCAGCTGTAGATTTCAGGGAAGGTCATGGATTTAGGGGAGGAGATACAGCTGTTCTGAGGCAGTGAGTAGGAGCAGCTGCTGCCCTATGCTCTTTGCTGGTGGCCTCACTGGCCTGTAGTGCTTGGTTGTATCCCTGCTGTTATGGGAGAAGAATCCTTGAACTCTTATGTTTGGTTGAGGAACCTGTTCTGTGAACCAATAGGAATGTGGAAGAAATGCAACTTTTAACCTAGATATTCAAGTGCATAGTTGTGGATTTTCATAAATTTTACTTGGCCCCGTGGGAAATAATAAAAACAATGTTAAGTTTAATAAATTATTTCTTTAATGTCATAGTAAATTAAGTGATATTAATATCACTTAGTAACAAGTGATATTCCTTAATAACAAGTGATATTCCTTAATATGGATATTTGGTGCATTTGGTATTGGAACATCAGTTTCTGAAATATTTCCAGTGAATATTCTGTGAGTGCTTGTTACCTGGTAGCCTTAGTGAGTTTAAGTTTAAAAAGGGAAAAGTAGCAGATGGGGTTGTAGCTCAGTGGTAGAGCATTTGCCCAGAATGCATGAGGCTTGGATTCATTGCACTGAATCCCTGAAAAAATAAAAACAGGGGCATAGCCTTTCTGGCTTCATGGGGAAGATTCCAAACGAAGTCCTAGTGATTCTTGTCCCTCCCATTCCTGTCTTCAGCTGGGATCCCTGCATTCCTGGGAAGAAAGGAGTATTTGCAGTTTTAAGGAAAAAGCTATTATTTGCTAATTTGGATCCAAGCCAGGAAGAAGAGTGTAAGAACTAAGTAAGCACCCTGCCATTCCCAATCTGTCATTCTACACTATGGGGACTCCTGCCTGTTCCACCCTCAGCCCTGTGGTCACCCCAGGGCCTTCTCCCGCTAGGTGCTATTAAATTAGGCAGAGCCAGAACAACTGTCTATTTGTAGGTGTAGACACACACACACACACACACACACACACACACACACACACACACACAGTAGGACTAGGAGATTTTTTAACAGTGTTATCCCAAAATACCCTGTGACATGAAGATAAAATGAACTCCACTTTCGTTTGTCCTTGCGTTCATTCATCCAGTGACTATTTTCTGGACCCTGCTGTGTGTCAAGCCATTGCCCAGTACAGGCTATGGAATAGGGACCACCCCTGCCTTTAGAGATATCTATGTCAGGTAGGAGTTTGGAGGAGGAAGCAGCAGGGGCTAGATTTTTGTAAGGCTGTATGAGGAGCTAGGGTAGCAGCTAGCATGGAGAGTTCCAATTATGTGACTGTTGAATGCATCAGCAGTGCCAAGAGCCCATCATAGAAATGACCTAGGGTTTCTAAGGGGGATGATCAGGGCAACATATGATGGTCTTTGGTTTTTGTTTTTGTTTGTTTGTTTATTTATTTATTTTGTCATCTTTTTGAGACAGGGTCTCACTATGCAGTTCAGACTAGCCTTGAGCTCACTTTTATAGCCCAGGCTGGTCTTGAACTCACATCAATCCTCTTGCCTCAGCCTCCCAAGTGCTGGGATTACAGGTGTGTGCCACCACGCCTGGCTACAGTCTTTGGTTTTTTATATAGGAATGCTGAACTTAAGGACAAAAATCTGCCTGACTTCCAGAATTGTCCTTCATGATAAAATTTGCCCAAATTAGAAATTTCTCTTAAGGCATCAACAAGTATGTGAACTATCTGCTTCCTTGCTTTCTTTCCTCATCTGGGCTCTCACCAGCTTTTAGCGTCTGCTTCATTGTTTTTTTCTTTGGGACATTGATTCTAGAAGGAAAAAAAAATATTGTCATTACTGAGGAGACTGAACAGAGAAAGTGTGCCACTCAAATCTGCTTTGGGCCTTGAAATTGATTTCTGTTGCAAGGTTTAGAAGGACAAATTCAGCTTTTTCTAGATTTCTATTTATTTAGGTGGGGGGTTTTTTGAATAGACTAGAACTGTAATTATAAATAATTAGAAAGTAACATTCAGAGGCTGGGGAGATAGCTCCGTGGCACAAGTGCCTGCCTGGCAAGTGCAAGGTCGTGAGTTTGAACCCCTGTCCTGCAAAAAACAAACAAACAAACAAACAAAAACACATTTAGTAATGAATACTAAAAGGAAGAAAACCCTGAAACGGTTTTTGTTTATTTATAGTAGTCTCCATCTTTTGACTCCATATGTCTCTTTTCCCCATCTGTTCTTGTAAAGTATGACTTCAGGAATTGAAAAGCTCCCCAGGACCCACTGACCAAGCTTGCTCCCTCCCCTGCTCCCTCCCTGCCTCCCTCCCCCCATCTTTCCCTGCCTCCCTCCCTGCCTCCCTCCTTTTTCTTCCCTTCCTTCCCCCTTTCTCCCCCTCCCCTCTGCCTTCTCCCCAACCTTTCTTTCAGAGACAGGAAAGTAACCTAGGTGGGCCTCAAATCCACAGCAGTCCTCCCCTTCTGCTTTAGCCTCCCACAGGCTGTGATTAGGGGTGTGTGCCATCACACTTGGCACTCCAGGACTATTCTAATACTTTGCTTTTGTTTCTTTAGGTATTTCTGGGAAAAGCCAGCTTCTTTTTGCACTGGTCTTCACAACTCGTTACCTGGATCTTTTTACTTCATTTATTTCATTATATAATACGTCTATGAAGGTATAGTATGGCTTCCAGTAGAATATAATTTATCTATGATGCGCAGACTTATGGAAACTTAGGTCAGCTGTGTGTTTTTTAATTGAAAATTTCTAAGAATTATATCTAAATGTGCTGCCTTAAAACTTCACCTCGTGGGCCCGGCAGGATGGCTCAGTGATCTAAAGCACCTGCTTAGGAAAGCTTGGGCAACTGCAGGGACCGCGGTTCGATCCCTAGCACCACATGCTGCGCCATCCCAGCCCTCAGGGCAGGCTGAGCTGGCCATAAAAATAAATAAACAAACAAAAGTTCTAAAACAAGAAAAATAAATAAATAAAATAATAAACAAGGGGACTGGCGGGATGGCTCAGTGGTCTAAAGTGCCTGCTTAGGAAAGCTTGGGCAGCTGCAGGGACCGCAGTTCAATCCCCAGCACCACATGCTGCACCAGCCCTGCCCTCAGGGCAGGCTGAGCCGGCCATAAAAATAAATAAATAAACAAAAGTTCTGAAACAAGAAAAAATAAATAAAAAATAAAAACTTCACCTTGTATGTGTAACTATATAATAGGTATCATTAGGCTACTTCTGTTTCAAACACTATTTATTTAAAGTACTCTAAACTTAGAGATCTTAAATTTAAATCTCTTAAAGCTTTTGATAGCCCCATAAGGAAAGAAAGGTAGCTATTTGATTTCAAAGAAGTGGAAAATTACACATTTCCCAGAGAATCCAGCAAGTCAGTACATAATGAGGAATAGAGCTAGGACTCCTGGCTTATTTATCATTTTATTACTATGTGAGCCACTGTGTGTAGGCTTCTCTTTTTTTCTTTTCTTCACTTCATTTTTTAAACTTCTGCCATGTGTACCATCATGTTTTTGTTATATTTAAATAATTTCTCTCTCTCTCTCTCTCTCTCTCTCTCTCTCTCTCTCTCTCTCTCTCTCTCTTTCTCTCTCTCTGCTACCAGCAATCAAACAGAGGGCCCTGCCCTTGCCAGGCAGGTGCTATGCTGCTGAGCTACATCTCCAGCCTGTAAATAACATCTGTGTGATTAACTTGTCCCAAGCATTGACATCAATGATACCTTTGTTGTCTTTATATTTTTCCTGACATTAAAACAAATGCCTAGTTTGTATTAAAGTACAAAAATGTTTATGTAGTAGCTACCTTTTATATACCACCAGACAGGTACATACTTCACACCTGAGGACCCACTGGGCTAAGTGAGCTTCTGTCCTTTGCTATAGCTGTTAAAACCTTGCTGTGAATATCTTCACAGCTGGGATCTGAACATGTGGCAGAAAATGAGCAAAGTCTCACAGTGTGGTTGAGGCGAGGAGGGAGATAATCATAGCCCTATGTAAAGAACTGTAAGTTTTGGGGGAAAGTAGAGTCTCAAAGTATATAGTAGGTGTCTTATTTCTTTATTTTTCTTTCTTTTTTTTTTTTGCTTTTTGAGACAGGGTCTCACTGTGCAGTTCAGGCTAGCTTTGAGCTCACTTTTGTAGCCCAGGCTGGTCTCGAACTCGCAGCAATCCTCCTGCCTCAGCCTCCCAAGTGCTGGGATTACAGGCGTGAGCCACCACGCCCGGCTTCTTTCTTTTTTTTATTTAATTTTTTTTTTCTTGTTTCAGAACTTTTGTTTGTTTGTTTGTTTGTTTATTTATGTATGTATGTATGTATTTATTTATTTTTATGGCCAGCTCAGCCTGCCCTGAGGGTAGGGCTGGCACAGCCTTTAGATCACTGAGCCATCCTGCTGGACCCCTTCACCCTTAATTTAATACAACTGTTGTGGGATTTTCTGTAGACCTACCACCCTTACTTGCAAGCCTTCTTCTGTTTCAGAACTTTTGTTTGTTTATTTATTTATTTTCATGGCTGGCTCAGCCTGCCCTCAGGGCAGGCATGGCGCAGCTGATGGTGCCGGGGATCGAACCACGGTCCCTGCAGCCGCCCAAGCTTTCCTAAGTAGGTGCTTTAGACCACTGAACCATCCCACCAGGCCCCGGTGTCTGATTTCTTCGTGTACAAATTCTGAGAATCTGGTGCCACGCCTAGGTACTTAGTTATGGAAAGTAATTTTTTTTGGTACCGGGAATCGAATTCAGGACCTTGTGCTTGCCAGGCAGGCACTGTGCCTCTGAACTACAGCCTTAGCCCAGGAAATAATATTTAATAAATTAATATATATTTATTTAGTGCCAGAATAACAAAGTAATATTTAAACTAAAGCCTTTTGGTGTGGCATTTAAACAATTGTCACCCCCCACACGCACACACATATATTGAAAAGCATTGTCATAAACACAGAGTAAAGTAGACAAAGCAGTATTTTGGTCTGTAATTTTTACTCAAAAACAAACTTGAGGGGCCTGGCGGGATGGCTCAGTGGTCTAAAGCTCCTGCTTGGGAAAGCTTGGGCAGCTTCAGGGACCAAGGTTCGATCCCCAGCACCACATGCTGTGCCAGCCCTGCCCTCGGGGTGGGCTGAGTCAGCCATAAAAATGTGTGAATAAACAAACAAAGGTTCTGAAACAAGAAAAAAATAAAATAAAATAAAATTCTAAAAACAAAAAACAAAAAAAAAAAAAACTTGAGTTATTTATAATCACTCCATTCTTCAATACTTAATGATGAGACCTAGTAATCAGGAAATGATTAGCTGTGTTAAAATGGCTAGGTGTGATGTCTGCTGTGTGGGCAAGTTAAACTCTAGACATTCAAGGCTTGTGAGCCCTCCTGTCCTGTGAGGAATGTCAGTTGTTGGAAGACTCTTTGCTTGCTTGTTTGCATATAGTTTTTAAGCATCACATCCTGAAGATTAGCAGAGTGACAGTCAAGTTGAATCTGGTCACATCTTTTTTGTTTTAGTTGACAAGTGTTGTGGGAAGACAAGCAGCTGTCTTAATCCAGCTGGTACTAAGGCCTTAGACTGAATCTCATTAACTGTAGGCTGGGCCCTAGTAGCCCCTCCAGCTGACATGAGCCTCAGTTGGCTCCAGAGGTACATATATATGTACTTCAGTGTTATTCATGTATGTAATTTTAATACCACTTTGACCTTATCTGTAAATGTAACTGCATAGTGACATGCTAGGTACTCTTTAGTGTCTTTTAGGGGTTTTTGTTCTGTTTTAAACCAGAGTTTGATGATTGCTCTCATTTTCCATTTAAGTTGTTTGCCCAAGTGTTTTTCCTAATTACATCTCTCAGGTTGTTTTTCCTAAGGTGAAATAATACCAGGCTGTATGGTCCCTATCCCAGTTGTCTTTGTGATTGAAACCTGCTTTGTGATTTTTGGGACTAAATTTCTGTAATATGACAATTGATGTAATTTCAGGATCTCAGACTTTTCTGAGGTCAGGTAATGAGATCATGTTTAGTTTTCTTTGTTTTTTTATTGTTGTTGTTGTTCATTTGGTACAGGATCTCACTATGCAGCTCAGACTCATAGTGATCCTCTTGTCTCAGTCTCTCCAGTGCTGGGTTTACAGGCATGCACCACCACACCCAGTTTCAGTGGCAGGCACAGTATACCCAGGCCTGGCTCAGCATGAAGTACCAGGGCTCAAACCTGGGTCCTAGCACATGCCAGGCAGATGCTTAGACCACCAAGCTATCTCCCCAGCTCCACTTTTGGTTTTTTGAGACAAGGTCGTATCATGTAGTTCAGGCTGGCCTTGAACCTTCTATGTAGCCCGAGCTCTTTTTCTTTTTTTTTAAGTTTATTTATTTATTTGTTTATTTATGATATAGCTGGCTCAGCCTGTTCTAGGAGTGGGGCTGGCGCAGCATGTGGCACTGGGGATTGAACTGAGGTCCCTGCGGTTGCCTAAGCAGCTACTTTAGACCACTGAGCTATCTCACCAGCCCCCAAGCTCTCTTTGAATGCCCAGTGATTGTCCTGCTTCAATCTCACAGGTGTTGGATTTATAGGGCCGTGCCACCATGCCCAGACTGACCTATTGAAGACGAAAGAATAGAGGAAACAGTAGTTTACAAATTATTAACTCTATGTTTTCCTTTCATTATGAGATAAAATTTTGGAATAGTCTGAATATTCATTGTTAGAGAAATACAATTTAAGCAAAAATATTCATGACAAAGTTTAACATAAATTACATTGTTTATCTTACCTTTACAAAAAGGCTACCTAAGAAATCGTATCAAGGGGCTGGGGAGATAGCTCCAAGGCACAAGTGCCTGCTGGGCAAGTGCAAGGTTGTGAGTTCGAACCCTGGTCCCACAAAAAAAAAAAAAGAAAGAAAGAAATCGTATCATGCTAGAAGGAGTCTGTTGAGTTTGAACTACATTAAACTTTGCCTTTTTTTTCTTATGCTGGTATATAATAGTTTAAAATGTGATTAAAAGGGCCAGCCAAATAGCTCAGCAAGAGCCAGGAAGATAGATCGGTGGCTTAATTAAGTAGTGCCTGCTTGGCAAGCATAAGGTCCTGAGTTTGATCTTGGTACCACAAAAATAAACAAATAGCTCAGTGGATTAAAGCACTTGGGCCAGGGGTTCAATTCCCAGGCCTGCTGTGCCAGCCCTGCCCCCTGAGCACACTGAGACACCAATTGAGACTGGGTATGGTGGTGGTGACTCACCTGTAATCCCAGCTCTTGGGAGGCTGTAAACAAGCAGATCACTAGGAGTCCGATCTAGTAGTGAGACCCTGAACATCCTATAGACCCTTCCCTAAAAATATGAGAGAAAAGAAAAAGATTAAAAATACACTTTAAAAAAAAAAAAAGAGCTTGGGGGCTGGTGAGATAGCTCAGTGGTCTAAAGTAGCTGCTTAGGCAACCGCAGGGCCAGGGAGATAGTTCAGGGGCACAAGTGCCTGCCTGGCAAGTGCAAGGTCCTGAGTTCGATCCCCAGTTCTGCAAAAAAAAAAACATTTTTTTGGCAGTTGCCTACAAAGTTAAACTCCATATCTGTGTAAACTCATTCCTAGGTGTAGACTCAAGAGAAATGACAACTTAAATTCATACAAAAACCTATAAAAATGTTTATGCTTTGTGTACCATTCCCCCAAACTGGAAAGAGTTCACCAGTCTCTTATTTGGTGTATGCAGAAACAAACTGGTGTTACGCAATAAAATCAACAAACTATTAATATATATATATATATATTTTTTTTTTTTTAGAATTTTATTTTATTTGTTTCAGAACTTTTGTTTGTTTGTTTATTTATTTTTATGGCCGGCTCAGCCTGCCCTGAGGGCAAGGCTGGTGCAGCATGTGGTGCCGGGGATGGAACCACGGTCCCTGCACCTGCCCAATCTTTCCCAAGCAGGTGCTTTAGACCACTGAGCCATCCTGCCAGGCCCCAACAAACTATTAATGGTTATGTGATTAGTTGATTAGTCCCTGACTGAAAAGAGGCAAAGGTAATATACTGTATGACTTTATTTATGTAACACTGTAGAAATAACACAACTGGGGACAGAGTACACCAGTGATGACCAGGGGTGAAGGCTGAGGGAGGCTTGACTACAAAGAGGTAGTATGGTGAATTTTGGGTGTAATGGAACTAAGTATTCTGTGTTCTCATTGTGGTCATAGTTTTATGATGTAGAACTATGTACCCACCAAAAGTGAATTGTGCTTAAACTTAAAAAAGAAAAGAAGAAGAGAGTTGGAACAATTGCAACATACTGACAACTTGATACTTTTCTTTTATTTTCAGCTTATCTACATTGCTTGCTCCTATGCCACAGTGTATCTGATCTACATGAAGTTTAAGGCAACCTATGATGGAAATCATGATACCTTCAGAGTGGAGTTTCTAGTGGTTCCTGTGGGAGGCCTCTCATTTCTAGTCAATCACGATTTCTCTCCTCTTGAGGTTTGTGAAGAGGCTATGGTTATGTCTGGTTCTCTAGATTCAGAGCCCTATTTACAGATAATGCAGATTTTTGTGGGATTTGTTTGTTTGTTTGTGTTTTCCAGTTTGGCAGACTTCTGGTGGAAAATGTACTATTTATTGTAGACAAATCACAGATAGCACTCAAGTATTTGGGTGTCTACTGACAGTTTATTCCTGATGTTCCTTGAGAATATAGAGTTAAAACAGTATTTCATTATCTGAACATCTGTGATACCAAACCCAGAGCCCTGCCTGTTGTCCTCTTCCCTACTATGGTCAGCTTTTGCTTCCTTTCTGCATACTGGTATTCCACATGAATACTGTCCATATCTGCTAATCAGCACCTCTATGTTTCTCATCCTTTGGAATAGTGCTTCATAGTCTCTTGGCACCATACCATGAGGTGACCTGTCCCTAAGCAGCCTTTTATCCCTGGTGAAGAGGTGGTGCTTTGCATGAGGGTTTATTAAGTTACTGCACTGTTGTTTGTTGTCTGCAAGGAGTGCCTGGACTATTTACAAGTCAATCTGCAGCATGAATAAACTGCTAAGCTGAGTAGAGTCTGCATGATTACAGCTCTGACTTCTGACCCCTTTGTTTTAACCACACCAAAAAGCCTAAAGAATTAGAAAAAAAATGCAGATTCTCGACCTATGATGGAGTTACATCCTGATAAACCCACTGTGAGTTGAAAATACAGTAAGTTAAAATAGTGTCTAATGCACTTAAGCTATAAAATACACCAGCTTTAGTATACTGCTTATTTCCCTTAGCATGGCCTGGCCAACTGAGCCCTGAGAGTTTCTCTGCTCAGTATCACAAGAATATTGTGGTGCATATCACTAGCCTAGGAAAAGATAAAAATTCCAAGTGTGGAGGTTGATGATGTTAATTCTGATAGAAAGAGTTGAGAGCTGACAAGGTAGCAAACTAAGCACCTGCTGAAGCAAGCGCAGGGACCAGGGTTCAATCCCCAGCACCACAGGCCACACCTGAGTCCTGGCATGGTAGTGCATGCCTGTAATCCCAGTGCTAGGGGAGCTGAAAACAGTAGGATCACTAGAAGTCTGAGGTGTGTAATGAGACCTTGTACCAAATATACTTATAAACAATTAACAGGGTTAATTTAGGACTGTAGGGGGATAAGCTTATTTTGGAGGAACATCACATTGGAGAATCACAGAAAATTTATATTGGACATGTTTAATATATACCTATAAGCCGGGCGTGGTGGCACACGCCTGTAATCCCAGCACCTGGAAGGCTGAGGCAGGAGGATCAGTGCGAGTTTGAGACTAGCCTGGGCCACAGAAGTGAGTTCAAAGTCAGCCTGAACTGCATAGTGAGACCCTGTCTCAAAAAGACAAAAAAAAAAAAATAAAATAAATAATAATATATACCTATAATCCCTGCTACACAGGAGGCTGAGGCAGAAAGATAACAAGTGTGTTTTTTAGTTTTTTTGAGACAGGTCTTGCTATGTAGTTTAAGCTGGCCTCTAACTTGCAGTGATCCTCCTGCCTCAGGAGATGTATGTAACCATGTCTGTCTAGTTTGAACCTAGCCTGGTAATGTAGCAATACATTGAGAACCTGTCTCAAAATGAAAAGTGGCTGGGAATGTAGCTTAGTGCAATTCCCAACACCTCAGAAAATAAATTGGCTAGCTAAAAGGGCTAGAGATATAGCTCACTACTCCCTCAGTTCAGTTGCCAGTAATAGAAAAAGATGAAAAGAGGGAATGAAAGAAAGAAAAATAAACATCATAGAGGAAAAAAAATGAGGTAATGAAAATACTTCCATACCTGTAAGGCTATTCTGTAGTGCAGTAAGTATATTTCTCAAACTCCCTATGGGCAGTGCATCCTGATGGGAGCTTGCCATTTTTCTTCCAGATTTTATGGACCTTCTCCATCTACCTTGAGTCAGTGGCCATCCTTCCACAGCTCTTCATGATCAGCAAGACTGGCGAGGCTGAGACCATCACTACCCATTACCTGTTCTTCCTGGGTCTCTACCGTGCTTTGTACCTTGTCAACTGGATCTGGCGCTTTTACTTTGAGGGCTTCTTTGACCTCATTGCTGTGGTGGCTGGTGTGGTCCAGACCATCCTATACTGTGACTTCTTCTACTTGTATATTACAAAAGGTACATGAGGGCTGGCCAGCCTGGTTCCTATAGTTGTAGGCTTTGTGAGGAGGTTGCTCACTCAGCTCCTCCTGTGCTCAACACCCTGCTCATTTGGCATGGTCCCACGGCAGAGCTGGCTTCAGAACAATTGGGCCAGGGAAATAGCTCAGTGAAATAAGCACTTGCCTAGCAAGCTCAGGGTCCTGAGTTCAGTCCCTGGTACTACAAAAAAAGAAAAGAAAGAAAAGGGAAAAAAAAAAGAACTTTATGGTTGTAAAATAAAATTCTGTATCAGGGGCTGGGGATCTAGCTCAGAAGCACAGCACCTGCCTGGCAAAGTGCCAGGTCCTGAGTTAAGTTTCTGTTATACCTCACTCCCCAAATTCCATATCACAACTTTCAATCTTCTTTTTTTTTTTTCCATATGAAGACATTTTTTGTTTTCCTAAAATGACATAGTTCATTGTATAGGTTTCAATCAGATCTAATTATTTCAGTCATTGGAGATACACTGTCAATGTATCAGTAAACATAACACTGCATATCTCTATGTGGGTACAGGTTCATGATTTAAACTATATATGCTCTTCTATAATCTGTTTTTTTTTCCATATTGTTTTTCATGTCAATAAATAGAAATTAGCTAAACATTGTGGCACAGTCCTGTAATCTCAGCACTGTGGGAAGCTGAAGCAGAAGCATTGCAAGTTTAGTCTCAGCCTAGGCAATTTAGTAAGACACTGTTCAGAGTAAAAGATAAAAGGGGCTAGATGGGCTGAGGAGCTAGCTCTGCAGTCTAAGGGCCTACCTAGCAAATGGAAGAGTTCCATCCACTTGTGGCACACACCTATAATCTCAGCACTGGGAAGGCTGACACAGGAGGATCACTACAAGTCTGAGCTGTGTGGGAAGACCCTGTACCAAATGAATTAGAAGTGGGGGAAGGGTTGGATGTGTAGTTCAGTAGGAAGGCCTTAGGTTTAGTCCTCAGTAATGAGAAATAAAATTTTATAAAGCAACTGCCGGACGTGGTGGCACACGCCTGTAATCCCAGCACTCGGGAGGCTGAGGCAGGAGGATTGGTGTGAGTTTGAGACCAGCCTGAGCTACAAAAGTGAGCTCAAGGCCAGCCTCAACTGCATAGCGAGACCCTGTCTCAAAAAGACAAAAAAAAAAAAAAAAAAAAAAAAAAAAAAAAAAAAAAAAAAAAAAATTTATAAAGCAAATAAGTCTTCCATTATGTATCATCCACACTACTGTTTCCCTGCCCAGCCCGTTTGTAGGTGTTACTAAATTCCTGCTGTTGAAATCTAGTGCTGGGGCTGGGGATGCAGCTCACCAACACAGCACCTACCTGCCAGGCATGAGGTCCTGAGTTTGATTCCCAGTACCAAAAAAAACAAAAAAAAAATCCAGGAGTTACCAGGTGATCCTAGCACTAAGGAAGTTAAGGCAAATGATTGACGCTAGTTTAAGACCAGCCTGTAGAAACTTAAAATGAAATAAAATAAAATATATATATATATACATACATACACACAAGGATAAATATTTATAGGATAGATATATAGCTACTCTTAGTTCATTGAGAATAAAAGTTTGTAGTAATATTGTTTAGACAAGATAGCAGGTTTGCTCCTTTTCCTCTGAATAACTACTATAAAGACAACAATATGCATGGTATTGTAACCATCCTACTAGTTTGTTTTGAAACTTTCATTGCTGTTCTTTTTTTCTCATGAAAATGAATTTTTAAAAAAATGAATTTTAAAAAATGAAAAATGAAAAAAAAATTTTTTTAATCTACCTACTTGATCACAAAACAGTATATGTATATATTTTTTAATAGTAAATTGAACTCAGGACTTTGTGCTTGCCAGGCAGGCACTTATTCTACTGAGCTATCTCCCCAGCCCCCACAAAACAGTTTTAAGAACTAACATTTTTTTTTTTTTTTTTTTTTGTCTTTTTGAGACAGGGTCTCACTATGCAGTTGAGGCTGGTCCTGAGCTCACTTTTGTAGCCCAGGCTGGTCTCGAACTCGCACCGATCCTCCTGCTTCAGCCTCCCGAGTGCTGGGATTACAGGCGTGCGCCACCACGCCCGGCAGAACTAACATATTGAAACTCTTAGCAGAAACAATGGAGGAAAAAAAAGACCAGCCTGAATAATGTAACAAGACCCTGTCTCAAAACCAAAAGAAATTCAGTGCTTAAGTCAATGTGTGTGTGTATTTATATTTGTATAAATATATGACATGTGGACTTTACAAATATCCCATGAGAAAACTATAGTTCTTGCTAAGAAAAAAAAAATCTAGATATATTCCATGCATATAAATTCATGTCTTTAGGTAAAGAGAATCAGAAGTATCTGAAGCCTAACTAGAGAGCCCAGAATAAGTATATGTGGTATGCAGTTACATTCCTAATGCTGGACTTGCTTGGATAAAAGAACATATATATCTTACGTGTTTTTTAAATATCTAAGATACCCCTCCATGAGTCATGTTTAATATATAGGGAGAAGTAACAGTGAGGGTTCTATGAATCTGGCGATTTTCTTTTTTTTTTTTAGTGGTGGCACTGGGGATTGAACCATATTAATATTGAGCTACATCATCAGCCCCGGCCCTCTTTCTTTGAGACAGTGTCTCACTAAGTTGCCCAGACTAGACTAAAAATTGTGATCCACTTGTCTCACCTGCTTAGCCAGTGCTGGGATCACAGGTGTGCATCACACCTACCATCAGGATTACATTTTCTACAACTTATTCATACTTTACTAGGCATTGTCTTGTGTATGTCAGAGTTCTAAGAATAGAGAGAAAAAGCTGTAAGCTTGTCAACATTAGTAATCTTCTGTTTCCTTTCTTTTTCCAGTACTCAAGGGAAAGAAGCTCAGTTTGCCAGCGTAAATGCCAAAGATCATCAGCAGCCTCTGTCCTTCAGGGTGCTCGGACAGAATTCTTACTACAGCAAAGGCATGAGATGCTTGATGCGGAAAATCAGAAACTTAACTCTTTTGTTGCAGATTGCCATCAGTGGCTCTATAAGAACACAGAGGAAAAGAACCACAAGGTTTCTGTTTAATGCATCTTGCCTTATCTTTTTTTATTACTATGTACAAAGATTTTTTTACACAAAGAAACTTAATGCTGTATTAATAAATTCAGTGAGTAGCTTAATTGGGATAGTACCAGAAGTGACAATTTTGTGAGGAATAAGTGCAAACTTTTTTATTTTAAAATTTCTTTGAAATTGTTGATTATTTGTGTCTGCAGTGAAATTGTACTCCTTGACAGTTGGTAGATTATATATTCTGATATCTATCAAACCTGCATTCCACTATATTTATTTTTTGCCAAAATATGAGTTACATTTGTTTGATACCTGAGACACTATGTTCAGTTTTTATATCTGTCCATATTCCCACTTGCCGTGGAAATCCTGCCTTGGACATAACAACACTACAGTTAAGGTTAGTGAAGATGACTTGTAAATCATATGGTTTTCATTACTAAAATTTTAAGGTTCTGAGTGTAGATGAGGTGTCAACTAAGTCACCAAAGGTGCCTGTCCTCCTCCCCTGCTGAGAAGTATCAGTTTGAGACAGTTCCAAGGATGCCTAAGGGCTCCTGGGCAGGAGTTTCGGGCTGCTTGCCATGTCACTGTTTAGTGGGAGGGACTGTAAAAGTTATTTTGGATAGAAAACCACTCTTCTGAGGAATGATACACAAATAGTCATCCATGACTTTGACTTGCAATTCCAAAAGATGAACTACAACCATGTCCATGCTTAGATTCACATGGTTTCTCCATAGATTTTGGGTGGTAAGATGATTTACAGTTTTTTTAAGTGGCAGCATCATTTATGATTTCTTACACTCTCTTTTTTTATTGACCTCTTGCATGACTTACCTTGTGTTACCATCCTAAATAAACATTTTATTAAATGGAGTAAATTGGGTTTTTTTTATGAATTAAACTTTTAAACATAATTATGTTGGTATAATTTTTGTCTTGTTTTTCATTTAGGAACAAAAGCTCTATACAGCTACGGACATTTAAAGTCCATTTATCTGTAAAATTTTGTCTGTTTTATGGAAATACTAGAGCTTTTTGTCTTCATTTTGCCATTATATTGATTTGCTACATTTTTTGATTTATGCAAAAGTATATGACTTTGTTTTTATGTGGTTTACCACAACCATGAAAGTGTTTGATACTAATTGTACTTAGTACAAGGAGGATGTAGTATTTCTGTTTCCCGCATTAAAATGTTTTGTGGAGCAGGGGAACTGGAGGAGCTACATTTCTGATGAGTGTGGGTCTTAACTCTTTTTTTTTGTTTGTTTGTTTTTTTGTCTTTTTGAGACAGGGTCTCCATTATGCAGTTCAGGATGACCTTGAGCTCACTTTTGTAGCCCAGGTTAGTCTCGAACTTGCACCGATCCGCCTGCCTCAGCCTCCCATTACAGGCGTGTGCCACCATGCCTGGCTTCTCTTCTTAATGTTTTTCCTTTGTGTATCCCAGTACTTTTCATTCCAGAATGCTAGGCATGGTTTAGTTTCTTTGACTTGTTTTCATCTTCCTTGGACAGTTGTGGGAGTTAGAAGGAAGGTGGGGAAATCAGTCCCAGGAAGTCAAGCTAAAAAGTGAAGCAGGCTGCTTGCTGCCTGTCCTGAGGATGGAGTAGGGATGGGAGTCAACCTGTCTTTCCTCATGTAAATCAGATTGTCCCTCACTGCAGAGCACAAAGCACAGAATAAGGATATGAAACCTTAGCATGTCAAAGCCTTCTGTAGTCATTCCAGTCAAGAAAGAATAAAATTGGTTAAGATGTTAATCATTTTTTTGTGGTCAGCCAGGATGACTTCTTGCTAAGGAGGATGCTTGACTTGCAGTTGGGATGGGGCAGCATCCTCACACATAGGAAACAAAGGCCTTGCCTGGTGTGATACACCTTATGAAGCACTGTTTCATGGTTACTTTCACTTAATAAAGGTTATCAGGTAATTAATATTTTCATTAAGGTGTTTTTGTGTGTTTGTGTGTGAGCATCTGTGTGTTTCTAGGTGTTGAACATAGGGTCTTGAGCATGCTAGGCAAGTGCTATACTAGTATATATCCCCAGTCTCTGTGTGTGGATTTCTATAGCAATTACTAATTATTAAGGCTGGGTGTGATGGTACATGCCTGTAATCCTAGCACTCAGGGAGGCTGATATAGGAGGTCATTAAATTTAAGCACAGCCTAGGTAACTCTTCAATTTAGTGATGTCCTGTCTCAAGGTACAAATAAAGGGCTGGGGCTATAGCTCAGTGAGAGAGCCCTAGATTCCAACCCCAGTAATGAGAAAGGAAGGAATGAATGAATGAGAAAGAAAGAGAAGAAAGGGAAAAAAGGAAAATATATATAGAGATAGATTTTTTCAGGTGCCTGGCACAGCAGAGAAACAAACAAAAGGAAAAAGAGAAAGGGACTTTATTATCTTTGAAGACACGGAGAGAATGTGGGGAAGATGAGTTCTCTCCACTGGGACAAAGGGAAGCTGAGGCTTTTATGGCCTTTTGTCAGGGGTGGAGTTTAAAAGGAATATTTAGATACATACCTGAGGGGGTGATAAGGGGTCTTCCCTGAGGTGGCAGGAAGGATGAAAGGAAATTGTCCCTGGGCTGAGTTGGAGAAGAAGGGGGAAATGGTTTTGAGAAAGATAGGCTTTTGTTTTTAAGGGCTTCAGCGATAGTCATAGTAAGAGTTTTCTGTTGTCTCATTGGCCTATAGGAGTAGACACACAAAATGTTTTGATAAAAATCAAGAGTACTCTATGATAGGAACCTCAAGAAAACTACAAGCTTTGGGCTGAGACTTGTGTTGATTCTTAGCTGCTGCACTTTCAGATGCCTGGCCTTAGATTTGATACACACTTTGTGCCTCTCAGTGATATAAAGAAACTCCATCTCCATGTATTTAAGAAACTTAAGTGAGCTCCTGTTAATGAAGCTCGACAGGGCCCGGCGGGATGGCTCAGTGGTCTAAAGCGCCTGCTTGGGGAAGCTTGGGCGGCT
>PVJA010003476.1:18979-94833 GCA_004027025.1 Myocastor coypus | reverse complement strand
GTCTCACTGTGCAGTTCAGGCTGGCTTTGAGCTCACTTTTGTAGCCCAGGCTGGTCTTGAACTCGCAGCGATCCTCCTGCCTCAGCCTCCCAAGTGCTGGGATTACAGGCGTGAGCCACCACGCCTGGCTACATTAACTTTTTAAGAAGTCTGTGCTTACACTTCTCTGAGCTAAAGGCTGGAGAAGAAAACCAATTCTGATCAAGAAAGAATAAAATGACCCCATCTTTCTTTCCACACTAACCATTCACACAATCACCACAGGCACTTAAAGGGAAGGTGTGGCGCTCTACTTCCACTGAATACTCCATCAGGCTTCAGCAGAAGTCACTCTTCTCAGACTAAGAGTGCCACTGAATATATTGCTAAGCTCGCAGCAGAGGCTAAATGGTTGGTAGAAGAATGCAGGTGGAAGCCAGTGTTCCCTCATTCATCACTGTTGTGGTGCAATTCTTAAAAGGTTGAGAACTTGGAGAGGCCCTTCTCCATCTCAGCATAGTGCTCTCGCAGCCGCTGCAGGGCTCTCTGGTGCTCTTCATCCACTTCGGCCCGGCGGTGGGGGTGCTCTTTCCTGAGTTCCTCCCACTGAAGTCCACGCTGCTTTTCACTGGCTACCAAATGGTCATTACACATCTGAAAAAGGGAAACATTACAGTCACACTCCAAGGGCTGGCCAAATAGCTCAGTGGATTAAATACTTGTAAGTAGGCCCAGGGCCTGGGAGTTTGATCCTATCACCTGCCCTGGTGGCCGTGTCCCCTGGCATGCTGACACAGTAACTGAGACTGGGCATCGTGGTGTAATCCCAGCTCTTGGGAGGCTGTAAACAGGGGGATCACTATGAGTGCAATCTAGTAGTGAGACCCTAAACACCCTGTAGACCCCCCCCCCCAAAAAAAAAGCCATACTCTGTCTTCCAGACAATTTTATTTTTTAAAATTTTATAGGGGCTGGGGAGATAGCTCTGTGGCACAAGTGCCTGCGTGGCAAGTGCAAGATCATGAGTTCAAACCCCGGCCCTGCCAAAATAAATAAATAAATAAGCAAATAAATAAATAAATAAATTTTATATGTTTGGTATAGGGTCTCACTACACAGCTCAGACTCACAGTGATCCTCTTATTTTCAGCCTCTCCAGTGCTAGGATTACAGGTGTGTTCCAGCACGCCAGGAGGGTTGGGCTGGTGCAACATATAGGACCAGGGATTGATCCCATTTCCTGCACTTGCCAAAGAAGGCTCTGAGTCTGCTGAGTTATCTTGCTGGCCCAAGCCAACTATTTCTGTATGTAAAAGACACAGACATTAATTTTATCTCTTGACATTTGGTTACTATAATAACCAGATAATGACTCAAGATAAAATTACTCTACACCTTTAAAGTCCAAGAAACAGGACATATTAGAAATACTTAAAGTTTTCCTTACTATAACTGAACATGAATTCTCACATTTCTGAAATTTCAATCTTGTATCATTAAATGACTACAGTTCAAGTAATTTTTTATGTGTCTATTTTTACTCTGGTTTCATTTAACTACATATTTCTTCAAGCTTAAAAAATATAAGCTAAAACAAACACTGTTTAGAAATTAAGGTGTCTTACATAAAAATTTTTAAATGTACTTGAAAAAATTTATGGACTGTCACTGGAGGAGAACTCAAGCAATTTCTTCACTCAGTTCTAATTCTTAAAGTAAATCAAGGCCTAAAACATCTGCATCAAACATCCTAGTTCTTGACATGGTTCCTACATTTCTATGTAACGATGTGAACACATTTTTCTGTTGAGCATTACAAGACACATGGAACACCAGTAAAAAACATACATTATCTTCCCCTAAAGCAGAATTTCAGCTATTATCTTTGAAAACATAGAGTAAAAAATGAAATAGAAAAAGATCATGAAGAGATAACTTTAGAACTATTTTGATTATTGTGCATCCTTGGTTTTAGAGGACTAAGTCCTATTCAATACCTGACACACTGTGACAGATGAAACCACAACAGCTTACACAGTACGGGAAGTCATTACAAATTCCTGTATATTCATTCCAGGGCTCTAATGAAACAAGGAAATCTGGTACTAGACTGGTAGCTAAGACATCAGCTGGCAGAAAAACAGCTATGTACTCAGGAAGAGAAGGACAGGAAGCCAACTGTCCTTGTCACTCTGCGTCCTCTCTCATCTGGACCATGAGGGTAAGCTGCTGGGGAGGGCTGGCCGCCCAGACTGCTCTGAGCACACCTCCTTTCCACAACCTACTGACATCTATAAATGTCTCGGAAAAGATTATACTATTATCATTTATACAGAAATCAAGGATTAGGGTACTTTTAACTCCTTCCTTGTTATACATCTAATTGCTGAGCTCTCAATTCAAATTTAGGTCTTCCTAACTTGCCCATTTATTTATTTGCTGGCCTGCTTGCCTATCTCTGGGAGTGGGGCTTGAACCAGGGGCCTTCATACTGAGGTATTTTCCCAGTCCTTTAAATTTCTTTTGTTTGACACAGGTTCTTATTAAATTGCCCAGACTGAGGCTGAACTTACAACCCTCCCACCCCAGCCTCCCAGAGTGCTGAGATTATAGGTGTGTACAATCCACACCCAGCTAACTGTTCTGACATATTCATTACTATGTGGCTACTGGGAAAGGCTTCAGGGTACTGCCTACAATCAGTATCTCTGTTTTGGAACTGCAAGGTCTCCTGATTCAAGATACACATATTCAAGTAGAGTTTCTGCATCATTTCTGGTACTAGGCTGGTAGCTAAGATGCTAGCTGGCAGGTGACAATAAGTTGAAATCTGACAACTCCAAAATCTGTATAAAAAGCTGGTCTCAATTTCTTATCAAGAGGTTCTTTTTTAATTATTTTAAATAAGAAATAACAATGTGACAGTTTCAAAACTCGATAGTAGTACACTCCCACTAACTGATACAATGCATAGCGTTGTCCTAGTAGTAGTAATATAGAGCCCATGGTGTAGATATGATAATTTCTCTAATCATTATTGGTACAAAAAATTTCTTCTTATTGAACTAAAAGAAAGTGGTTGAATATATAATCAAATGCTCCATAATTGCAGTGGGTTATTGGCAGAACTGGCTATGTTGGAAGCTGTTGATTTAAGCCTTTTACAGCTCAGCATACTAATCTAGCTGTATGTTTTATACCTCCTGGTTAAAACTTTTCTGCTGGGTGGCTAAGGGCAAGTTAAAGCAAGACCTGTATAACAAAACATGAAACTTTTGTATCTCCCAAGGTCAGTCAAAGCCCCTCAGGATTTACTATGAAACCATGTACAGTGCTTTGTAGAACTGTTGTCATATGTGCTGCTTTTAATGTAATTTCAGTTACTGCTATACTCAAGTAAATGGTTGGTTTATAAGAAAACAGAAAAGGTGAGAGTAAGAGACTAGGAAAAATGCTGTAGGATTGACTGGCTATACTTTTATATATGCTTAGATTTCTAAATTTCTGTGTAAAAATGTGTAACTGCTTTTATCACATTCTATAGAGATTTATTAGAATGTTAATGATTGATGAAAAATACCAATTCCAAATTAAGTCTAGGATGTTTGACACTCAGAAAGACAGTGATGTTAAGCTGAAGTACCTATGTTATAGAGTAACAGTATCACTAAGCTTCTCTTCTGGAGGGTTAAGAATGTAAGTTTACAGACCGAAAATGAGAGAAAGTGAAGGGTTAGAAGGACAGCCAATATTTTGGTTCTAGCCCCTCAAGGTCAGTGAAGACTCAGGACATAAGAGAACCTGTGCTGTAACATCCTACAACACACTGGTTTCCCAAATTTTCTGTTCAAGAAGATTATGGGGCCACAGAGGAAAGGGACTGACAATGTATAGTGTGCCTAAGGAGAGTCACCTAAAGAGAAAACATCCTCTTGGGCTTTCACAGAGAGCAAACTGGTCAAGCAAGGGCCATGACTCATCCAGATGGCTGACACTGATATCAAGAGGTTCTTAAAGTTCCTCCTCTTTGTTTTTGCTTAGTCCCACACTGTTAGTAATAATCACTTTTGTGCATTTTTATGGCAAATAGTAAGAAAACAACAAGGAACCCTGATAATACAATCATGTTTTGATAATGCTAGTCAGTCTCCCTTTACAAACAAAACTTAGCTACCTGAAATACAAACCTACAGAAAATATATTTGAGAACTTTGTGGTAAGATTTTTAAGCTAACGACAATGATAATAGACATTACAAAGTCTGTTCACAAGTCGCCTAGTTCTCAGAAGACTCTGAACTGACCTGGCCTCCATGACATGCCATTCTAATGGCTTAGCTGGGTTTTCAATGAGAAAGACAGAAAGCTTCTGAGATTGGAAAAAAACGAATGACAGTCTTCAGTTTTACTGCTCCTTCCAAGGAGTAGACATAAAACACAGCATTTGGCATCGAAGCACAATTCTTTTCCTTCCTCCATCCATCCCTTCCTCAGTCTCTGTCTATCTCTTAGAAGATATCAAACTCTAGGAAGATATCAGTCTCCCAGGACATATCAATCACCATGTTTGCATCATATAAAATTTTGCTATTTTTAACGATACTCAGTTCATACAATTAAAACCTAGAAGTACCAGATGGTCCTGTAATTCTTTTTTGGGTGTGTACATCTCAAAGAAGTAAAGGCAGAGGCTTTGGACAGATATTTGGACACCTATGTTGACAGAAGCATTATTCACATCAGTTGAAGGTGGAAGCAGCCCAAATGCCAATGGACAGGTGACTTGACCCACCAAATGCAATATATGCACAATAGACAGCCAGTCAGCCTGAAAAGGAGCAACACTCTGCCGCAGTGCTACAGCACTGATGAGACTTAGGACATTATGTTGAAGAATAAGCCAGTCACAAAAAAGGCAAATATTAATTTGGTTATATTTACGTAATGCACCCAGAGTAGTCAAATTCATAGCGAAGGTAGAATGGCAGTTGCCAGGGGACAGATAAAAAGGGGAATGGGGAGCTCAGTGTTGAAGGACAGACCAGGGGAATAGTTCTGCAGATACGGGGATGATGGATGCAGAGCAGTGTCATGTCCCTAAAGTTGCTGCAATGGATGCTGAAAAATAGCTAGGCAAGGGCTCCGCAGGAGTTAGGGGTACACGGCTTGCCTGGTATGTGTGAGGCCCTGGGTTGGAGCCCCAGCACCAAAATCAAGACTGACGTAAATTCTATGTTATTTGTAAATTTTGTATTTTACAACAATAAAAACCTTTAAATCAAATTTTAGGTTCTATTTAAATGAAATTAAATGTATTCTTAAGTAAATGGATACTTGTGTTCTAAGAAAAATTTAAAATGCTGACTTTAAAACAATAGTAAGAAAATTTATGTATGAGCTACAACTGTGCAGCCAAAATCATTAGCTATGATACTGTTGCAGTAAAATGTGCAAATTGTCTACCCAGAGCTGATTTTGTAAATGAACTCTGGAATACACAAGGAAACATATTTTTGCTTGGATGAGTCTTAAAGTCAGTGATTCCTCCCTGGAGTGGGGTGGGGGGGTCATCCTCAAGAGACTTCTTGCTGTAAGGAAGGAAGGGTGACTGGCACCTTGTGGGGCAGAGGCCAAGGACGCTGCTAAACATCTGCAACACGCAGAACTTCATCTATAACAAAGAACTATCTGGTCCAAAATGTCAGCAGCATCGAGGTCAGGAAACCCTGGTCTAAAGGAAAATTCTAAGTCAGCCAACTACGGCTGAGGTTTTGTGGAACTTCTGTCAGTAATATACATCTATTAATTTTACATATGCCTTACACAGGCATGGGAAAAGCTAGTAATTATCAGAATAACAACTGTAAAAACTTTGAAATGGAACACTGTGTACTACAATATTGTGAAGCATTTTCTAACTCTATCAAGCATGTGGCTCTGTGTGATCTCACTGCTCTCATGAAAAACAAAAATCACAAAGGAGCATAACTAAATCTAAATATATGTGGTAAGCTGAAACAGAAGTAGTCACATTTAGTCTCCTGTGTGGTTGAACTGGGCTTCAAAAACTGATGCTTGCATGAACCTACCTGAAATGACTGACAGCTATTATTAGCCCCCTAATCTCCTCGATCACATTTTAAGAGCCAGAGAATTTCATAAGCCATGCATATTTCACTGCACTATTCTTCTTGAGAGCACCCAAAATGCAACACACTATTAGTGAAAACTCTCAAGATACATTAAATAACTTGGAAATGTGCATTTATTATTCTTTTGAATGTACTTTGAGATATCAATTGTGGGAAATTTGGTTTAGATGAATAACGTTTATCAATTTACTTCCCACAGAATTCCACAAATTGTCCTTACATAAAAGAATTAATGATTAACAGTAACAGTTTATTTTATTCCACTACTACTCCCATCTTTCTTTGTTCTGAGAGCCTTTCAACTGAGAGCCTTTCAACTACAATGTGGCCAACATAATGACCTAACATAACAATTGGCATTAGGCTATAAAATACAAACAGATCATTTCTGCTTTGTATATACCTGCTACATGAGAAATTAAACTTAACTTTTATGTTATGTCTATATTTATCATAAATATATGTTCTTTAAAATCTTTGCTATCTGTAAATTTCAGAAAAGAACATGGCAATAAAGTAAATATCCTTATTTCAAATGTTCTACTAGTTATATAAGTGCTAAAAAATTAAAAAGTTTAAAAATTTATTGTCTAGACTGTGAAAATGCATCCCTTTAATAATGGTAAGCTGATTAATTTTATTATTAAGCTAACTGTATCTTGAAAAAGTCAGCATGACTCAATACTAATTCTTGGTGAAATATCTATCAGTTTATTCTAGAATACTATTATTTCCATAAAAATTAGTTTAATAACATTGCCAAGAATAAGGCAAAGGAAAAATACACTTAAATCGAATTAAAACATTCTTATTTCTTGACACCATTTGTTTCTGAGATGGGTCTTGTTCTCCGTCCAGGCTGGTCCTGAGTGCCTGGCTCAAGCAAACCTCCCCGTCAGCCTCACAAGTACTGTGGGTGCATAAGTGTGCCACGCAAGGCCATTCTTCTTTATAAAACCATGGGACTGTACTTTTTAACTTGAAAGAACACTGAGACAATATCCCAAGCACTTCATCCACTCTCATCCACAGTGATTAGCTGAATCTTAAACAAATAGAGTGGAAGGAAAAAAATACCACCTTCCAATTTAGACAGTGATACATAATTTACAAAGCTATTTCACATGAATTGTATATCTTTTACTCCATAAAGCTATCACATGAGCAGAACAGATATTTATTTTGGAGATGAGGTTCTTACTGCTCACCTAAGGGCATATAGCAGCTAAAAGAGAAAACTGATCATAGAAATAGGAGAAACTGCGGGGTTTTTTTTAACCTGACTTGGTCATTTCACTATTAAATGCAGTGTTACAGAGGCCAAGTGAAAATGGAATGCTACTTTGAACTTCACAGGCAAAAGAGTTAAGATATGTCTCCAACATTCTATCAAGCTGTTTTGCTTCTTAAAAACAGAAACGTTCTTAGTGCCCCCAGAAAAACTAGTTAATACCGCATTCAAGATCCTCCACAATCATCTTCAATAATATCAACACAGGTACTCCACCCTCTAATCCATCTAAAGATTTCTCAAATCTCTTGCCTTTCTCCATTCTCCATTCCTTATATTTTTCTTTCAATCATCTAGCAATTAAATTTTTACTTACCCAATCAAGGTTACACTAGAATCCAATCACTTTCCCAATTATTAAATTCCTTTTGCTAAGATCACACAAAGCTCTTTGTAACCTGACCACAGCTTGCTCTTTGTCCCACATTATGTTAGTGTTGGTGGTTTCAGACACCTAGACTTTAGCTCCTTGAGTGTAGGTGCTGCCTTAAGCTTAACAAATTAAAGAGCTTTTATCCCCAGTGGTATCTAGTCAAGTGCAGAGTAAACAAAACAAAACAAAACAAAACAAAACATCAGCTGTCCAGGCTGGCCTACCCTACTCCAGCCCAATGCCTGCCACTGTCCCTGTCCCTGCATGACACGCTGGTGACATACTATCCTGGCCACGCTCTGCCACGCCGTCCCTGTGCAGGGAGTGGCTCTGCTTCTTGACCCAGCATGCTGCATCCTGCTACCCCAGGCTACCCTCCCAGGCTACAACTCCTTTCCCTAAAGCTTAAGCCATCAAAGTGTCAAATTTTCAAATTTTTCAACATCTAGAGTTGAGGAGAGGGTGTAGAAAATTAGAACTCTAAAAAGATTCATTCCATTATGTACTTATACTGTAACAGATCGGAACTTTTATTGTAAATTTAGCTAAAATGCATTCCAGAGAGGTGGTGATAACAACATTGGCTGATACACACACAAGCTAAAAAGCATTATTTTAAGAGTGGTTTAGTATTTTCAATATTTCTTCATAGAATATAAATGTTACAAAAACACTTTTAAGTGAAAACAGCAAATTATCACAGAACTTAGATTCTTACACTCTTTTTCCACATCTGAGTTTGGTTAAGATATAATTCAAATAAGCAAAGCACTGCCCAACAAGTGATTCACATACTCCTATGACTATTCATTAAATAACCCATCCACAGGCATGAATGCTTCCTTTTCTAGAAGAAATATACATAATACAGTCTATGCTTTAGACTCAAAGGAAAGATTTATACTTCCAATCTGGTGGCTATTTTTGCTCCATGTGAAAGTGCTATTTTCTCTCTCCTCCATGAGACAAATACTACTTTCAGGGAAAGATGGAAATATTGAAAAGGAAAAAGGAGGGCTGTAATTTGAATTATAAAAATATTGACGGTTCAAATCATGTGACCATACCTCCTCTAGCAGCACATCTTCAGTGAATTGGGTAATTTAAAATCTCTTAAAATCACAATATACATGAAAATTTAGAGAATTTTCTGATCAAAAGCAACTGCTAACAATATCAAAATAATTGTCCAACAGTTCTCTGCCCCATTCCTCCAATTATCTACTGTTACCTTTCTTCGCTCTTGTTCTCTCTGTTGGAGTCTATGGACACAGTCATTTGCTGCTTGCACTAAAATAAGACAGAAAATAAAATTTTCTATTAGTTCCCTATTCAATAAGAGACTTACTTGGATTCTTTTCAATCTCAAGAAACTACATGCACAAAAAAATTATTTTGGTGGCTGGTAAGGTGGCTACAGGGAAGTTAGTTTTGTCAGTATGTTCAAGGATGTTGTAATCAGAGCTACCATTATTTTTGAGCTCTGAAATGCAAGCCATAGGGCACATAAGTACTAACTCCAATGAGTAACTATTTTCATGAAGTCATTTCATCTCTTAAGAACCCAAACTGCTAGTGTAGGTTGGGCATCCCTAACCTGAAAACCCAAAATCCCAAATGCTCCAAAATGTAGAACACTAAGTGCTGATATGCCACATGTAGGAAACTCCATGCCTCCAATGGTTCGTCTCAGGCAAAATTCTGGTGCACTAAAAATACTGTCTGATATCACAACACGTAAATTTTTGTGCCTATTAGGTATGAATGAAACATAAATGAGTTTCATATTTAGATTTAGGTACCATTCCCAAAATATCTCATTTTATTTATGAAAATATTCCCAAATCCAAAAGACCCTGCAATCCCAAACCCATCTAGATGAGAGACTGCAGACAAGGGTTATTCATGTAATAATTACTGTAGCTACTCTTGCTGTGTGCTAACAGCTTTACATTCCCTACCATTCTGAATCCCATTTTCCACTTAGAAAACACTCTATCCTATTGTACAAACTGTAAAGCTGAGCACAGAGAAGCGACACTGTTAGTAAAAGCCACATAACTAATAACTTATGAGGAAAAACATCTCAACGTAAAGCCTTTTACTCTAAAGACTTGTCTCTTAGGCACAACACTTCACCAATGAAACCCATTTTAGCTTTTCAGTTACTCAAACATTTTCATTTACTACATCTATTTTATTTTTGTTCACAAAAGTTCCCATGAATAAAGCATTCAATACTCAGTGCACAAGCTGAATCCACCTTACTCAGATTTAGCTTGAGACGCAGCTGTATGACTGACAAGTTTCGTCATGTGCCACTCACCCATCCCTCAGGTGCCCCTGCACATGTGGCAAGTGCCAGGCACTGTTCTGCTGCTCTCAATCTCTTAGCATGTTAGTCTCTCACTTGTAAAGTGACATTTACTAAGAAGAGGACTTTAGGACTGACATGATACACGAGAACACAGTAGACACCAGACACTACGTTTAAAAAGAAATGATTTCATCATTAATAAAACCACTTAGTTCTTCAAACAGTAGTCAGTCAAGAAATATTGAATTTACTATATTTTTAAAATTCTTTTCTTCTAATTATAATTTATTACTGGGCTGGCCAGGTAGCTCAGTGGATTAAAGAGCCTGTTTGGGCATAGCACAGGGGCCAGGGTTTGACACCTGGTGTGCTGTGCAGGCCCCGACCCCGCTCTCCAGGGCACTCCGAGACTGAGCATGGTGATGCGCACCGATAATCCCAGCACATGGAAATCTGAAAACAGGAGGATCACTACAAGTCTGATCTGTGTAGTGAGACTCTGTAGACCCCCATACTAAATACATTTTTTTAAAAAAAGTATTACTAGTTTCAAAAGCTCACGTAAAAGATATGGCCTTCACAACGCTCTCCCGGGTTAGTTCTTTCCTGTGCAGATTCTTCTTGCTCTGAAACTGCCTCATCAGGCTGCAGCTGCCACTTTTATCTGGCATTTGCTTAAACTGGTGGTGATGTGGTCACTCTACAATGTGCTTCCCGCCTCACCCCAGCCAGGCTCAAAGGGGTCACAAGTTCCCTAACTGGGTAGGGACTGTGATTCTCTTTCAGGAAAATATTAGGCCATTCCCTCTGAAACATGGAAAAGAGGAGAATTTCATTTTCCAATGCTGTGCTTTTATCAGTAACCATTACTTTTAGCCCTATCAAAGATAGTATTTAAGGACTGAAAATTAAGTTCCTGATCATTGTTTTCTCTTAAAGAAAAAATGAAAATAAAACAGGAGTTGATTAGATCTGCCTTCTTACTGTGGCATATTAATATTACACCATCTTCCCCAAGTACTGGTTCTATCATTTCCTTTTTTTCTTTTTTCTTTTTCTTCCTGGCTCTGTGAACATAACCTAAAAATCTCTTCTGTTATCTTTAAGTGCCTCACCATTTTTAGAACTTAAAATTAACTAAACTTAAAAATAACTAAAAAGTCACTGTATTGTGCTGCTCATTTGGTCACTTGTTATATTCTTTATATTTTTAGACTTTGTTTTGATTTTGCTTTTTGGTGGATACTAGGAATCAAATTCAGGACCTTGTGCTTGCCAGGCAGGGACTGTGTTGCTGAGGTATCTTCCTGACCCCACATCCTTTAAACTTAGTCAGAACACAACTGATAAAGGCATTCTGTTCCTCAATGGGATTGTCTTTACACTTGGACAGAACAGCCATTTTAGAAAGTTCTGTTCGCCTGAGTTATTTTTTTAATCTTTCAGCTACACATCAACATATATTCACTCTCTAGTTGTGCTTGAGTTCCCCCCACTGTCTCGACATTTTAGAAACTTTAAGAAGTCATCTGAGAGAACAGTGTCCTGAGGAGGCAGTAGGTGCAGCAGCCCGGAGGCAGGGGGCTTGCTTAGCCTGTCAGTCAGAAGACCGGTGCAGCTGGAAAGAAGGGCAGGACAAAGGAAACGGTGGCCAGATATGAGGTCACAGCAAGGCTGTCAGGCAGATACTTCCAAGCATTATAAGGATTTTGGATTTTAATCCATGTAAGATAAGGATATTCTAATATAATGAGAATAGTCACGCAAAAGGATAATTGAGGCTGCTATGTGGAAAGCAGACTATAGGGAGGAAAGACAAGGAGCAAACAGATGAGCTATGGGATGACTAAAATGAAGAACCCAGGAGACATGACTGGTGTAACTCAGGAGGCAGCACGTGCTGAGGCAGTGAGGATGGTTGGATTCCAAAGTTGAGCCAAAATTATTTTAAGCATAGCTCTGGACATGTAACACTGAGATGCTCATTAGACATCTAGGAGGAGAAAGAGGAAGGAAAGGACAGGGAAGGGATGGCAGAAGAGGGAGGTCAGGAGAGGAGGAAGGCACAGGGAAGCTGGGGCGACCAGTCTGAAAGTAAGTGCTCCGGGTGGAAATAGACACGTGGCATTGCCAATTGGCACAGAGATCATACCTAACGTTGTGGTTTCATATGCAGTCGCCAGACAGGTGAGCACAGACACAAAAGAGTCCAGGAACCAAGCTGAGGGCACCCAACGTTAGAAGTCAAGGCAGCAAGTGAGGCTCTGCCGAGCAGACAGAGAAAGGTGAGCCTGTGCAGCGAGAAGAAACCCAAGCAAGCACACTCCCAGGAGAGGCAGGCTGTGCTTACACAGTTAGAAAGTGATGGCCTGTGAACTGTCGAGCCAGGAGGGCTTCGTAGGATAGTTCCCTCAATTATGAAAGATCCATTAGTGTTAAGCCACAACACATTTCAGTCTTGTCAACTGTAATGTGGGGAGGATAATAAATATTTGTTATGAGGTTGTAACAGTCAAATGCAATGTACAGGTGAAAATTCTAATGAAGTACTAAAAATAAATTAGATTTCTAGGTAAAGACAACAGAATGAAGCAAAACCTCAGTTCTATAAACACCTTGAAAAACAAATAAAATATTAAGTAAAGGTAAAAAGGTATCAGCAGGGGGCTGGGGAGATAGCTTCGTGGCATAAGTGCCTGCCTCATGAGTTTGAATCCCGGCCCCCAAGAGCCACGTAGAAAGACAGGCTGACAAAATTCTTAAGATTCTAATATACTTGAATTTGTAGAAAAACAGATGGCAAAAGGGAGGGGAGGAAGGAACATAACAGATAAGAGGACAAAGTAGCTATTCTGAATGAAAATCTAATGAAATTCTTCATAGATCCTTTGCCACATAAAATAACAGCATGAGTTAGTAAAAGATCAAATGTGATGATAAAACACAAAATTAAATGAAAAATAAGATTTCAGAGCTAAGAAAATAAATTGACTGTTATAAAAACACTATAGATGCCGTAAGACTAAACAACTGGCAGAATCATGACTGCAGTATAGAAAGCAAATGTTCTACACCTCCCTAGAGCTCAGCTTGATCGTGGTTGGGCAGGTAAGACAGGCAGGGGGTGGGGGATGCGGGTCTTGAAGCCCAACCCCCACGCCACATGGCGACGCTGTCAGCAATGGTGCTGATCACAAAGCAACACAACAGAAACAAGAAAGCATGACTGTACCTTTGGGATGATTTTAGTAATCATTTTCCTTAGAATCTTTGTTAACTACTACCCTTTAGAGTAAAAACAAGAAAAAACGAAAACAAAAAAACTTGTTTAAGGTATTGCTTTCTGTTTTAAGTATGCATCCTGTCAAATACAAAAGAAATTAACAGTCAGTACTTTAACTTAGGGCCAGGGATATAGCTCAGCAGCCTAGGTGCCTTCCTGGCAAGTGCAAAGTACCAAGTTTGAACTCACAACCTTGCACTTGCCAGGCAGGCACTTATGCCATGCAAGAGAAGCAAGTCCTACAGTGGGCACAACACAGGCTCATCACCAGTACCACAGTGAGGATGCTTAGATCAGGAAATATTCCTTATCACCTTGTGCAACTCCCTGAATGAGTAGTGCAAATACAAAAGTTAACACCTGATTTAAAATGTCAGATTTTTACAGATAAAAATTGCTTAGGAAAGACAGCTGGCTCAGGGTAATTTCAAAACAACACCAGCTTTAGAGGAGGCCAACTATTTCTGTTATACTGTGACCTTCAGCATACTAAGCACAATAAATTCTTATGGGCGAGCTCTACAGAAAAAGCCTTTCCTGTTCTAAGCAGCAAAAATCTCCAAAAACCACTGCTTGGTTTCTAAAGCCAGTGATAAGATCCAAAGTATTTCAAAGATATTAATTAGAAACTCCAATTATTAACTTCACATCTTGTATGCTTGAATTCTTTCACTGAAGAAAATACTTTTTGAATCCAGATTCCAAATTGCCAGGCTAACTTTTCTATTTTAGCAGGAAGACTTTAGTTTTAAGAAACTAGTCTGCACATAAGACATAGATTTGGCTTAGGAATGAAGCCAGTTAAAACAGCTGATGACAGTTTTTTTTTACTGAGTCTTACTCCATTTAATTTTATATACTCAAAGCATGGAAAGGAAATTATAGGCACATCTCAAATGCATACCGGGGCATTCTGATTAATAATAACTGGGGTTTTCTCTTACTATAATATCTAGAATGTCTGTCAGTGTAAGAGATGTGGCAATAGAAATAAGAGATATTTAAGGAAAAAAAGATATACCAGAAAAAGAAAAAAAGTGCCTAAGATCAACGTTAAGACTTTTTGCTGTTCCATTCACAGACACTTGTGGAGGACCACCTGAGTCACTTTCCTGGAAAGAAGACTGTCTACATTTTGGCTGAGCCTAACCCAATTTCTGTGCACTGATGTGTACAGAGCTGGCTAGGAGTTTGCCTTATCCCTTCAACTGCCTTTAGGCAGTGCATACTGGTTTAGCTGAGGTGCTGGTGGTAGTCTCTGAAGATTGCACATAGGCTTCCCTGGTAACCCCCACCTGCTGCTCTTTAATATGAGCCAGGTTGAGACAGGACAAACAGCTAGTGCTTCATGCTGTTGGCTGGGATCGAGCCTTGAGATAGAGGCTATGACTTCCTGGTGCTTGAAAGATTACACATCAGAGCTGAAGCACAGACCCTGAAACACTAGATACTATCTCAATTGTGTAATACAAATTACTTTTTCTGAATATTCTTTTCTCTGAATATGATGCAGGCCTCCTACCTAGCCCAGCTCATAGTACTCACCTACTTCCTGCAATTTTCAATCTTCCTCAAGCCACGCCTCCTTCATGACTGAAAAAAACCTCAGTTCGGCCCTAGGTCAAGGCCTCTGTTCTAGACAGCCATCACCATGGCTCGAGTTAGGACCCCTTGGCTCCCCAAAACTATAAGTATGTCTTAGTGTCTTCATTCTCACTGTGGATTGCACTAGAAGTGGTAGACTAGAAATAACTTAATGGGATTCCAATAACTTATTTGTGGGATTACAAATATTAAACTTGCTAGACCAATAGAGAATCAGAAAGGGTTCCCTATAGAAACCAAATGTGATCTTGGGAGAAGCAGCCCTTCCAACCAACCCCCTTTATGTACGCAGCAACACCGGCATTAACATGGACTTGGACACAGGCTAAGTCAGCTCCACAATTAACAAGGGCAGCTTGTCTGTTTTCCTTCCTAGACCATCTTGTGAGTTTCTGTTGCTGTCACCAAGGTATTTTTTCTTTTGCTCCTCAGGAATCTACCTTTATTTACCAGTGTAAACCCCTTCTTGGATAAACTGAATGTTCTCACTACAGATCTGACATCTCTAATAATGCTACGATAATAATGCTTCTTCTGCATTATGCTTCAATGTTAAAGAATACTAATAAACATTTTTTGATAAGCTATTACTCTGTATTAAAATATCTTGTTTAATGAAAAAAGTCACAGAATACAGATATTTATCAAAGGATCATGCTAAAACCTCTACATAGTCTATTTAAAGAAAAAGCTTCCTTTCATAAATCCTCAACTTCTGGTCTTCAAACATTTTCTTATAATTCTTTTTTCTTTCTTTTGTTTTAAAGCAAATAAAAACAATTAAAAAAATAAAAATGATATGTAATTCCAAAACAAGATGATAGGAAATCAGCAATGGTTGTTATACTATATATTGTTATCTCCAAAACAGTTGATCAGATTATCAGATATAAGCATGCAAAACTGACCAAACTAAGCATAAACTGTTTCTTTCAATAAATAAGTAGAGACTAGTACAATTACTATAATTGTATACATACTATGTATAGATAAGCTACATAGACATGTGATATAGAGATAGTAGTACAGATACTATATATCTATGATAAATATATATATCTGACAGACAGATGGATGGATAGATGGACAGATATTTTTCCCCTTCTTTCTACAATTTTTCTTAAAAGTGAAAATATTTTGATTTTTCTCACATCCTTAATGACTGTCTTGTGAACTACAGAGGCGCACACCCTGCTTTGGAGCTCAGTGGTGTGTGTGGACACCAACAGCAATACACGGTTGCCATGAGACAGCCACTTTCTCTATGCCTGGGATTTCTTCTCTTACATCCTGATTTTGGCATAGCATTCATTTGCAATCAACAGCAACAAAAGAGAAATCGCTGGCTTACGTCTCTGGAGAACTTCCTTCAAGTTGCTCTCCATCCCATCTCTGCACTGGGGAAGAGTATGCTCACTTGTTTCATGGATCATATTCTTCAAATTTTCAAGAACTCTCAGTTCCCGAAGACCACGTTTTTCCTATAAGTAGAAAGGAAATGTCTAGCATGCGTAGTGTCTTTAAAATCTTAGTAATAACTTTCTGACATTTCCACCCAGGTATCAGTTCTTATATTACTTACTACTGAAGTTTACACAGCTTTCTCCAAATTACTTGTCAGTCAAGTATATCACAACCTGATGGTATTTTTAAAATTATGAAATGCTCCACAAGTTGCAAAAATGAGTAATATTTTATAATGATGTTTAAAAATTGGAAAATAAACAAAAGAGAAAGATTGTCATTAGAAATCAGATACCCTTGACCTAATTTTAAATTTCTTTTTTTTTTTTTAATTTTTTTTTTAAATTTTTTAAAATTTTATTTGTTATTTTTATTCTTGTTTCAGAACCTTTGTTTATTGACTCATTTTTATGGCCGGCTCAGCCTGCCCTGAGGTCAGGGCTGGCGCAGCATGTGGTGCCGGGGATCGAACCGCGGTCCCTGAAGCTGCCCAAGCTTTCCCAAGCAGGCGCTTTAGACCGCTGAGCCATCCCGCCGGGCCCGCTAATTTTAAATTTCATTTTGTTGTTCTTACACTACTTGCACTGTTTTGTGTCATATTTTTTCCTCTCAAAACAAAATGAATAGTAAAAGCTACGATATATAGAGATACTTCTTGCCAGGCATGGTGGTGGATGCCTGTAATTGTAGCACTCAAGAGGCTGAGGTAGGAGGACTGCCATGAGTTTGAGGCCAGCCTGGGGTACATGGTGATTTCAGGACCAGTCTGGACTATACACCAAGACCTGGTCACCCACCCAAGGATCTACAGATACTTTCCTAAAAGGATCAAAATGAATAGTGAAGCTGGAGACTGGTGACTTAGAAAGGTCCGCTTGCAGGGTTAGTCTTGTCTGAAGGCTGGGCACTTGACCAGTAAACAGTTCCCTTACACTGGTATAAAACTTCCCATAAACTATAAAAGTGGCCGACTGTGCTGAAATGGTTGGTACAAATACTGTGGTTAATGCCCTGTACCTCTTTCCTCTTGGGAATATGGAATTTAGGTACACTAGGCTGAGGGACGCCAAAGAGAAACTCCAGACTCAGGTTTAGGCAAGCTTCCTGGGCAGCTTGTTTTTGCCACGTGCTGTTACAAATGACTGCTCACACAGTAAGAGCATCCTGTGTGACTGCGTGGGGAGATGAGTGCACTTCTGCTACCAGGTACTTTCCCTGTGTTGATTTCGCTCTGTGTCTTTTGTCATAACAAGGTACAGCCATGACACGGCCATACGTTGAGTCCTTAAGTTCTCTTAGGGAAGAGCTCAACTGGAGTGATCCTGGAGACCCTCTCCTGCATTTCTCCAAAAGGTAGTGCTTCACTAGTCTGCCTACCCAATATGATGGTGCACTACACTTAGTGACTTGCTTCCAAAAAGCAAACCAGGGAAAGGGGAAAACAGTTCCCTTTATGATGGAGAAATCTAGCAAGTGTAACCTCAACCAAGCGGTACAGGTTCACACAAGTGGGATACTGTCTCTGGCTTGTACTCTTAGACATGATATTTCTCCTATGGAATTTTGCTCCTCACGACCTATAACCCTAATCTAAGGACAAAAACATCAGAGAAAGCAAGAGTTGGAGATATTCTACAAGGTATTTGGCCAGCACTCAGGACTGCTGAGGTCAAGAAAAACAAGGAGACTGAGAAACTGTCACAGACCAAAGCTAGGGAGACATGATAATTAAATTGAAGGAGGTAATCTGGATTCAACCCTGAAACAAAAAGACTATAATGGAAAGACCAGTGAAATCCAAATAAAAGCTGGCGTTTTATTAATAGCTATGTGCCAATGCTGGTCCCTCAGTGTTTACAAATGTGACACAGTAATGTAAGCCATTAATAACAGGAGACAATGGGTGAGGGCTATGTAGAACTCCATTAGCTCTGCAATTTTTTTGTAAATCCAAAATTAACACAAAACAAAAAGTTCACTAGGAAAGAGGTACAAAAAACAATCACAACAAAAACAAGCCAGGAGTAGTGGCATATGCCTGTCATCCCACACTCAGGAGGCTGAGGCAGGAAGATTGTTCAGAGTTTGAGGACAGGCTAGGTTACAAGTTCAAGAGCAGCTTGAACTATAGTGAGACCCTGATTAAAAAATGAAACAAACAAAACAAACAGGAAAAAAAAGCAAAGGGATAAACAGTTGTACAAAAATAATAAATTAGTTGTGTCACTCAGGTTTTTGTTTTGGGCCATCCAATGAAGTAGCTGTAGCCAGGTTCTTAATTTCTCCATAGCAAACAATCTAAAACTTAAAACACATTTACAAAAAAATGACACAATAGATCCCACACACTCATCTAGCCCAACAATTCTCTATTCATGACTGAAACCATTATACCCCTTTCTCTCAGTTATTTTCAAACAAAACCTGGAGAATAACTAACGATCATTCTTAGACTCTTTCTCTCCCTCCCTCTCACATACACACAGGTAACAATTCTGTAACATCAATAGTTATCAAGGTTAAAAAAAAAAAAAAAAAAAAAAAAAAAAAACAGTAGTTAGGGTAGAATTTCCATTCCTTCAGAGATTGCTTTTAATCCTCTATGAACCAAAATCTAAGTAAGATTCACCTATTGAAACTGTTGACTAGGTCCTTTATGTCTAAGTCCTTTCTAGTCTGCACATTTCTCGTCACACCTTTTCCTTGCAATTTATTGAAATAAGGTGAGTTATTTGTTCTGCAGGGTTTTTTTTTTTTAATAAATAAATCCTTGTGGTACAATTTAAAATACTTCTTTCCTTTATTTACTTATTTATTTTTAAATATTTTTATTGTTTAAATTTAACAATGGCTATATTACATATTTTCATCATCAGATCAGTTTAGATTAATACATATAGGTATATAAGATTGATCAAACAATTAAACATTTACCCTTCTAAATCAACATTACTTTTTTTCCCCCCTTTTTCTTTTCCCCTTTCTTTTCTTTGAAAGTTGACATATTGCATATTGTCCTCACAATTGTTCCACAGAGTACAGTGTGTGGGCATGACCCACCTCCCTATTGATGTTGCTTAGAAAAAAAAAAAAGGAAAAGAATATATTTCTCTTTGGATTAAGAGGAAATAAACAGTCAGAATTCGAATTCTGACAGATTAGGGGTTCTGCATTTGCACAAAACTTTCAGAGGTTGAGTATATACTCTCAATAGGCTGTCTTCATTTATTAGCAGCAATACTTCAATAAAAGAAAAATTCTCTCTCTGAGGAATGTTCACATATAAACAAAACACTCAAATTTTTAATCCTTTATTTAGCACTTTTAAAAATAATGAATTGGCTCATTAGTGTTCTCCAAGAGTGATTACAAGAGTTGTATATAGATACATACTCTGAGAGCTCAGATCTGGAGTTTTCTAAACATAGTATGTCTCCTTGCTGTGCGGACACAGTCCCAGCCTGTGCATCTTCTGGAACCCAAAGTCACACTGGAACCCTCCAGCCTAACTTAGCTGGCTGGTGCAACATGAAGCCCAAGCCCATCTACACCTCGAGTCAGCAGATCCTGAGCAAGGTGAGCACTGGGCTGAGAGACAGGCAGCTCTCCAGCACTGTTGGTGCCACCTGTGCACCTCACTTTGTCTCGCTACACTGTTGAGTCTTCACTGTGTAGCTAAGCTTACTGACTCTTGTTAGGAAGGAATCTTTCCAATCACTTTGGCAGCCGGAAACCCACTGGGTTGTACAACAGATTCTTCAGGGAATTCTCATTTGAACAGTGTGTTAGTTACTTTTTACTCATTACTGGGACAAATACCCAACACTCACAGTGAAGGAAGGAAAGGTTTATTTAGCTCACAGTTACTGGAGGTTTCAGTCCATACTGGGCTGGCTCCAAGGAAGAGAGGCACAGGGCATACAGTAGCAGTTCATGGCAGCGGAACAGCAACAATGGCGACAGAGGCACCAGAACAACCAGGGGAGCAGACAGCAACAGCCTGAGACTGTCTCTCTGTCTCTCTTTAAATTACATCAGGCTCTCTGCTTTAACCTATCTGCCTCAGGCCACACCTATAATTCCCAGCAGTACTCAGACCCATAATCTCATCAGTCCTAAAACACATAATCCCAGTGGATCCAAGTCTCAAACTCTAGAAGTTCCTGCTGAATGATTGCATGAGGCTTTGGAGGGACAACTAATATAAACCATAACAAACAATATGTCCAGGCCTTACATGATGCTGCTAAGAGTGTGTCTGATGGCCTCTGTACCTGATGGTTAGTTTGACTCAATAAAAAGCCCTCGTTACTGCACTATCTTCTAGCACAACACAGATACATCTGTTAACAGCTCCATTTTCCTGCTCTTAAAAAGTGCTTGGCCATTTTATATCAGTGCCTAAAGGATTTTTAACTACAAAGTGCAATGCTTTATTGGAAAATGTCTGAGCACTGGCCATTCTGTGCTAGTGTTCCCAGAAGGTAATTCCAGTAATACTTTCATTTCAGAAAAGTTTTCTTAAATTCTCGTTTTTTAGCAGGGTGTGGTGGCGCACACCTGTAATCCCAGCACTCAGGAGACTGAGCAAAGAGGATCACTGAGAGTTGGAGACCAGAGACCAGCCTAGGCTACAAAGTGAATTCAAGGCCAGCCTAAACTGCCTCACTCTTAGTGAGACCCTGTCTCAGAAAGACAAATCCAACTAATCCAGTCTTTGTGTTTGTACTTAACACTGCTTTGGCTTTTTTCTTTGGGCTCATTATCATGACTATGTTGTACTATATATACTTACTGTCAATAAACATTATTTCCTCTTTAACCCTACTATTTGTCTCTTTTTCAACATTTTTTTTTTATGGCCATTTCAGTCTACCCTGGGGGTGGGGCTGGTGCAGCACGTGGTGCCTAAGATCAAACCATGGTCCTTGTGGTTGCCTAAGCTTGCTTAAGCAGGTGCGCTTAGCCAGCCTCTTGTCGGCCCCATGTCTCTCTTGAACTTTAAAAAGTTGTCTATTTTCAATTTAACTTATGGACTGGCTATTTTGTTTATTCATTCTTGTGTTCTTTCTTTAGTTTTTTTTTTCTTTTTTTGAATATTTAAAATTTTATTTTAAAGAGTAAAAATAGCAGAAACAAAGAGAAAAAGAGTAACAAGCAAGAATACATATAATACAGAATTTCAAAAATTCAACAATGGTTGTATTACATATTTTCATTATCAAACCTGTTTAGATTAATAGATATAGGTATGTAAAACTGGTCAAATAATTAAATGTTAACACTTTCATTAAACCCTATTTTTTATTATTTATTTATTTTATTTTATTTATTTATTTTTTTTTGTCTTTTTGAGGCAGGGTCTCACTATGCAGTTGAAGCTGGCCTTGAGCTCACTTTTGTAGCCCAGGCTGGTCTCGAACTCGTACCAATCCGCCTGCCTCAGTCTCCCAAGAGCTGGGATTACAGGCGTGAGCCACCACGCCCGGCTAAGCCCTATTTTTTTTTTAACTCTTCCAAATGCATTTTTTATTTAATTCACTCTTCTAAAAAAAAAAAAAAAAAAAATTACAGGGGCTGAGGATGCAGAAAATGCAAGGTCCTGACTTTAGTTATCATTTCTAAAACAATTTTTAAAATTTGTTGTATATTCCTTCACCCTACTTGTTCTTATTTATATTTCATGTAACTGTCTGGATAGTTTTTCTTATTCTAACTTACATCATCTTTGCTTCTATAATTTCATATGCTCTCTGTGCTAATTTAAAATATTAGGCCAAGGCCAGTGAAGTCGCTCAGAGAACTAAGCACCCGGTGAGGTAAGGGCAGGGATGGGAGCTTGATCCCCGGCACCACATGCTGTGTCAGCCCCACCCGCAGGCACGGTGGCGCGTGTCCACAATCTCGGCACTCAAGAGACTGAAAACAGGAGGCTCCAAGACTGAGATGCGTAGTGACACCTGCACGAAGTACAATCAATCAACCAATTTGGCAAAAAATATAAATAAATAACAATATCATGCCAAAGTGTTTATCCCTTTTGTATGTGTGGTCATTTCTTTGTTTTTTTTTTGGCTTTTTGAGACAGGGTCTCACTATGCAGTTGAGGCTGGCCTTGAGCTCACTTTTGTAGCCCAGGCTGGTCTCGAACTCGCACCAATCCTCCTGCCTCACCTTCCCGAGTGCTGGGATTACAGGTGTGCGCCACCACGCCCGGCTGTGTGGTTATTTCTATTTCCTGAAGAACACTGTTCTACTCTTTATTTTCTCTAACAAGTTGGTATGGAATTGGGACTCCTGCTTAATTTCTTTTTAAATTTTATTTATTTAATTTAATTTATTTATTTATTTTTCTCTTGTTTCAGAACGTTTGTTTATTTATTTTTATGGCCGGCTCAGCTTGCCCTGAGGGCAGGGCTGGTGCAGCATGTGGTGCCGGGGATCGAACCGCAGTCCCTGGAGCCACCTAAGCTTTCCTAAGCAGGCGCTTTAGACCACTGAGCCATCCTGCCGGGCCCCTCCTGCTTAATTTTAAATCAAGTGAGTTTTCTTCTATTTTTAGAGGGGAGGCGTGGTGAAAGTAGTGTTTTGAAATGCTGAGAGAAGCTCAGTTTCCTCTGCTTTTGTTTCCCCAGGTGCAGGTCCTGTCCTCCAGACTGTGCAGTGGCCGCAGCACTCCGAGCCAGCAGAGCTTGTGAGGTCCTCCTCAGGCACTGCTGCCATTCTCTCACCATCCTTGCAAGGCCCCAGTCACGCTGCCGGGGATTCGGAATCTCCAGCACTCACAGCCTTCTCCTGTGCCTCCATTTTCTTGGGCAACTCTGACACCACAGATGCCTTTTAGCTTTAGTAAAGTGGGCTTTTGCTATTTTGGGGGACACCTTGTCACCTGGCCTTATTATAGGTGTGCTTAGTTTTGCTGAGCGAGTTTGTTTTACTGAGCTATGTCTGTTCTCATAGACAGATTTTAGTAGGAAAAGTAAAACAAAACAAAAATGATGGCACAGTTTCTGCCATCTCCAGATGTCACTGGACTTTGTAAAAATCAAGAATAGGAGAAATACTTCATTTCTTACGGTAGAATAATTTTTTATTCATTTGCAATGATATATTAATGCAAGAACAAAAACAAGGACAGAAAGGGAAGCTTTGCAACTTCATTCAAGGAAAAAAAAATGTGATTATGAGATTCACAAATAGTCCTTGGGGTTCTGGGATCCCTTTAAAATTACAGTCACACTAAAGACATGCATCCTTTATATATTTTCTAGTAAAAATTATATATGTTTATAATGTACATATACTACATATAAATTCGGAAAGGAACACGTGAGCTGCTAAAATAAAGAATGACTTATTTAAAAGGTTATTTATTCTAGCAGGCAAACTGGTAGCTACAAGTCACAGAAAGAGAATGGGCAGCCACACGGCTCTGCCCATTAATAACAAGAATTAATTTCAACAGCAGAGACCTGTGACGGTGTTACATGAGGGGTTAGAGGCAGTCTCTTCCTGCAAATTTACCATCTGGCATGTGCTTGTTTTCTTGATGACCTACTGGATGGAGGCGTACTATTAACAACCACTACAAAAGGAAGAATATAAAATAACATTTGCCTATTTACATTTGGACATTGTTTCTGGAATGAAAATTCCCAGAATGAAGCTTTGTACTAATAAAGCTTAGATTCTGATGTGTAATACTCCATAAAATTATACATATGTATACTTTCTCCTGAGTTGAAATTAATAACAAGTGCTATATAATGTGCTTAAAATGAAGTATGGCACCAAGTACTTAAGATGTTAGCAATTATTAATACATTGTTACAGTTACTGTAATATTTATACTAAAGATGTAATTGGATAATATCAGGAAATGAGAAGCCACTTACAATTTATAATTAAAACTGAGGAGTCCCACAAGATTTAAAACCAGGGGCTCAGCAGGATGGCTCAGTGTTCTAAAGCGCCTGCAGGAGGCTGTAGGAAACTGCAGTTCGATTCCCCGCACCACATGCTGCGCCAGCCCTGCCCTCAGGGCAGACGGAGCTGGCCATAAAAATAAACAAACAAACAAATAAAAGTTCTGAAACAAGAAAAATTAAATTAAATTAAATTAAAAAAAGATTTAAAACCACATATATATGCATGTGTAAATATATATATATATATATATATATATATTATATATGTTACATGCCATATGAGACATCTACTCTAATAGTATGATGCTGTATCTTATTTTTTGAGGCAGAGACTTGCTATGCAGTTTGGGCTGACCCTGGGCTGACCTTTAACTCAGGCTTTGACATGCTATGCTGGAATTCAGGTACGTGCCACAACCCTGGCCAATGTTTTATCTTGACATTTAATAATCTGACAGTTTCTCTATGAATTTAACTAAAAAGGAAAGACCAGGATATCATGTGAAATGATAGTTTGTACTGCCTTCTGAAGGATTTTCTTTTGAACAACTTAACCCACGTTTACTCTCATTAACATATCTTTCCCAACTCTTTTGTTTACCACACATACCTAACACTTTTTTTTTTGGATACAGGGTTTAGCTACACAGTTCTGACTCGTAGTGATTCTCCTGTCTCAGCCTCCCTAGAGCTGGGATTACAGGCATGCATGACACCCAGGGCTTCGGGCTGGCACAGCATGCCCATGGTTCTGGGGATCAAACTCGGGACCTTATACTAGCCAGGCAGGCATTTATGCCGCCAAGCTATCTCCCTAGCCCAACACTGTTTTTGGTTTCTAATTTTAACCAACTGTTTTTCTAGTAACTATTTTTCTCAGCTAAAACATTACCCCTTCCTTGAAAATGTCTGCTAAGCTCTGGAAGGCATAGATTTCCTCTTATTCTCAAGTATTTTGTGCCTATTTTATCATAATAATTATAGCAGTATGATTATATATTTCTTATGGTAAACTATAAGTTTGTAATAATAAACTTTCCGGCAATAACAATTGTTTACTTTTTTTTACATATCTTAGGAGAACACTTGTGCATCCACTCTTGCTATTAAGAGCCATGTTATATTTAGAGTAGCAACAAGCCCGTAACAGACCACGAGCTCTTTCTCAGCCATGCTCCTCTTCACTATGTGAGTGCAGATGCAGCGACTGCACAACATGCCAGGGAGACAGAAGGCAGAGCTGGAAGAAAAAGCTGACAGGGAAGAGCCACTGGGCCAGCCCTGGCTGTCTAAGTCTGGTCTTCGGGTCCTGTGCAGGAAAAACAAAGCCTTGTAAGGTTTCAGGTATATTACTAGCAACTGAACTCATTCCTACTGCTTTATCTAGGTGTCCAATAACTGTTCAACAAAGAATTGATGAAGTTCACTATAAATTACACCTAGAACTGCACAGGACTCTTTGCTTTACAAGAATTTTATAAATACTGTTGACTAACATGCGTTTCTCTTCTGCTCTATATCAGCAAGGCCATGACATGTACTCTATGGCTAGAGAGATAAGGACCCTGAGGACAAAGCCTCTATCTACTGATACTACATCCTGAGTACCACAAAAGGAGCCTAACCTGAAAAGTAGATTCTTTCTGAATCTCAGTGCATAGTGTTCATGAGAATTGAGGAAAAAGGATAGTCAGGAGAAAAACTAACATGTAAAAGGCCCTGGATTCAGGCCCTGGATGCAGCACAACAAAACAATAAAGTTAAGAGAGTGATCACCAACTGTCCTTAAATCCTAATGAATACAAAAAGCTTAAAACAGCCTAACAGGACTTCAGTAATTTAAGAAATGCTGCCACCATGTGGCATTTCTGCCTTCTTTGACAAGTAAAATTTTATAAAGAAAAAGATAACTGCTACTGTATCCATTAATTTTTTATTCATCAAGTAATTTTATTTTAAAGAAAATAAAAATGTTAAAACCATGAAAAATGATACAGAATTTCAACACAAGATGGTAGGAAATCAACAATGGCTGCTAACTGCATAGTGTTATCTTCAAAGCAGTTGTTCAGACTATCAGGTATAAGCACACAAAATTGGTCAAAAAGCTTTAAAAAATTAGGCATTAACTATTCCTTTCAATAAACCAATAGTAATTAGCATGCAATTATCTGTTATCTAAGTATCCATCTATCTGTCTCCCTCCGTCCTCTCTCCATCCCTCCCTCTCTTCCTTCCCCTTATACCAGTTTTTTTTTTTTTTCCTTTTGAGCAGTTTCTATCCCTTTCACAATATCTACTGTACTTTTTGGATTTTATTTATTCATTCAGTTTCTTACACTAGGAAGATAACAGGATGTTTACACATGTGGATCTGATTAATTTCACTTATAAGTATGGTCTCCAGTTGCATTCATTTACCTATAAAGGCCTCGAGTTTACATGAGATCTTTTAGACATAAAGCATTTCAGTTTTAAAAGCTAGCCAGAAGGCTCATGAGATAGTTCAGTGGACTGAGCACCTGCTCTGGCAAGTACAGGGTCCAGGGTTCAACTGCAGGTCCCATATGCCATCCTGGCCCTTCCCCCTGGGTGCAACGAGCCAGAGACAGAGTCCAGGCATGGTGGCTCAAGCCTGTAATCCCAGCACTGGGAAGGCTGAAAATAGGAGGATCATTGCAAGACTGATCTGTGTAGTAAGACCTTGTACCAAATACATAAATGAAAAAAAAGCTAGCCAGATTTTCTTAACATGCAGTACATGTACATGGCATGGAGAAAAAGCCAGCAGGAGGTGCTGAGGGCTCTGCTCTGTCATTGTACCCTGTCCCTGCAAAGCCAGGCTGCTCAGGGTAAAAACCATTTTTATTAAAAATGAGACATTAGGCCCAGCAGGATGGCTCAGTGGTCTAAAGCGCCTGCTTAGGAAAGCTTAGGCGGCTGCAGGGACCTTGGTTCGATCCCCGGCACCACATGCTGCGGCAGTCCTACCCTCAGGGCAGGCTGAGCCGGCCATAAAAATAAATAAACAAACAAACAAAAGTTCTGAAACAAGAAAAAAAAAATCTTAAACATAAAAATAAATAAAAATAAAAATAAAAATGAGACATTACTGTTTGGCCCACCACAGACCAGAAGTAAAAGCAATGTACACATACATGGTATAATAAAAATCTACAGTGAACATTTAAATAAAAAATTTAACTGTATTTTAAAGGAGTAGCCTAGCTCCTCCTCAGGCTCAAATGGACCATGAAAGATAAATGCTGTAAATTTAGGACATCAATATAGCCACAACAGTGCAACAAAGACATGGAAGAGGACTTCTAGGACAGGAGGTGGCAAGAGGGTGGCATAAACATGCTCAAAGCAAGAAGAACTACTATGAGGGGACTGGGAATGCATCTTTTACTTCAATTTTTTTTTTTTTTTTTTTTTTTTTGTCTTTTTGAGACAGAATCTCGCTATACAGTTCAGGCTGGCCTCGAGCTCACTTTGGAAGCGTAGGCTGGTCTCAAACTTGCACTGATCCTCTTGTCTCAGCCTCCCAAGTGCTGGGATTATAGGCATGTGCCACCACACCCAGCTACTTCAATAATTTTTTAAAAGTTAGCAATTGTTATATTTATCACATCACATGTATTCAAACATGCCATTTCTAAAATGCTTTCAACTTTCTTCCAACCTGGAGAAGAAATGTTAGACGATACCACGTGGACAAGGGAGCTGAGCCCGATGTGTAGGGAAATTCCCGCGCTACTCTAAATCCTCAGAGACCGATCAGGGATGTTGCCGTGTGAATGGAGCAAATGCTTTTCAAAAGACACAACTGAGCTGACAAGGTATTACTGAGTCATTTGAAGAACATCCTTCAATGATGGAGGCCTTTCTTTCAGTCAGCACAATGCCTTGCTTCATGAATAAGGGTGTGTCTTACTGATCTAGGTTCAGTTCTGACACTGATATGAAAGTTTTATTACTTAGTAAACATTTTCTAAGATAATGCTCATGCCACTTATCCTTATTTTCCCCTAGAGATATTAAGAATTAAACCCAAACACATTTAAACTTTTAGAATTCTGAATACATATTTATCATCTTTCCCTTAACAACTGAAACATTTAACACTGTGTAACATTTTTTTTAAAGCATTTTTTATTTTATTTATTTATTTTTTTCTTGTTTCAGAACCTTTGTTTATTCACTCATTTTTATGGCCGGCTCAGCCTGCCTGGAGAGCAGGGCTGGCACAGCATGTGGTGCCAAGGATTGAACCACGGTCCCTGAAGCCGCCCAAGCTTTCCCAAGCAGGCGCTTTGGACCACTGAGCCATCCCGCCAGGCCCCCATGTGTAACATTTTTAAAATGTCATCGTAAAATAAAAAACTGTATGTTATATATTCTGTTCTCATTTTAATGAGGACACAGCCTTATAATCAGAACTGGTTAGAGGAGCACCAGGATTTGAACAGATTCCTACCTTTCCATATCACCTCTGCTTCAAAAAGCTCTTGGAAGGCTTATTAGTACAGATGCAGCTAATTTTCTCAGACTCTAAATGCCTATTTTCTCTTGGCATCTTCTTACCTACTTAAAAAAAGTGTTGGCTTCAACAGGAAGGCATCTTAAAGACAGCATTTAAAAGCATAAAAGTAACTTTTATGGTTTCCATTCACAATTCAGTTTCATACATGTAGCCCATTTACAGATGTATCTTCAGTCCATCTACATTATTTAAAAATGCCACCAATTAGCTATTTGACTTTTCACTTACTGTGTTCTATCTCTGATCTCTCTCTGAAGTGGAAGAACTTCATTAAAGAACTCATCTTAATTCCAAAATTCTATTCTTCTTTTAATATAAATTTAAATCATCAACCATGTGTTTATAAATATTGTTTTAATAAAACTATTTTGTATTTAATGTTGATGAGGCTAGTGAAATGATGTATAATAAGTGGGGTTGGATGTCAGAAAACCAAAGTTTTAATTGAAAATCTGCTTTTCAATCATATTAAACACCTACAAAGTGCCAGCCACTACCACTTCAGACACTTTTAATACAACTGAGAACGTTGGAGACAAAGCCTTACTCTCACATCCCTGTGCTCTGGCAGTGGCAGACAGAAAACAAACAACAGGAACAGGATGAAGCCGTTCTGAGGGCTTGTGGTGGGCACAATGCTAACTGAGCCCTAAGACCTCCACCTCTTGTATACATGGACCCTGTTCAGTTAGTCCAACCAAACCTTAATCTAGGTGTCACTGTGAAGGAATTATGTAGCTATAATTAAGATCTCAAATCAGGTAACCTTGAGGAGGGGAAATTGCCTTCACTGGCCTGACCTATAGGTGATCTTCTAACAGGAACTGGGCTCTTTGGGGTCAGGGCAATCTGAAGCACAAGAGAAATTCCGAGCAAGGGAGACTCTCCATTTCTGGCTCTGCTGATGGAAAGGGCCAGACAGGAGGATTGTGTGTGTCTTCCACAAGCTGAAAGTCGCCCTCACAGAAAGGAACTCAGTTCTGTCACTATCATCATGGTAGTCTGGAAGAGGACCCTGTGTCCCGGCCAGTGTGCCCAGACTTCCGACTACAGAACCAATAAATTCAGCTACTAAGTTTGTAGTAATAAGTTGCAGGGTAATAGAAAGCAAATACGGTATTATGCAGAGCATTCGAGACAGTGACATGATAGATCTCCGTGAAGGATGCTTTGAAAGGATCAGAGGTGACATTTAACTTGTAAACTAGCAAAAAAAGAATGAACTATGCAAAAAATGGAAGAAGAAACATTTTATAAAGAAGGAATGGCTGATCCAGTGACAACCGCTGTGTGACAGAGAGGCAGTACAGCCGAAGCAAAGCAAGTGCAAAGCCATGCGTGCTGCGGTCAGACATACAGGTCACCTGGTGACCATGGGCACGACGTCACAGGGCTCAGGCCGAGTCAGACATCGCTGCAGCTGCCCAGGGCAGGCTGTCGGTGAGCTGCCTGAAATAGGGGTAGCGGCAATGGGATAGGTAGAAAGGCTCAAGGTATGCCGTAGGCTATGCTTGCTGGTACTGCGCCTGCTGAAGCAAAGGTCAAGCAGAGCCCACTATAGCCCATTAAGTATTTTAGAACAGGCAGGCTCAGGGGAGAACACTTGCCCAGCACACTCTGAGCCCTAGGGGCAGGGCCCACTTCTGAGAAAACCCCTAGGGGTGAAAGGCATATTGATACAACATAGTACAAAGGACCACAGCAATTGTGCATTGAAATTTCCACTTAATTCTCACTAAGGGATTGGCAATAGCCCTTTTCAGTCTCTGGATAATGAAGCAAAATAGCAGATCATTATCTCTAGGTACCATGTGCTACTATAAGATACTAGTGCCTTGGCATACATCCATGGTTACATCTTTTTTTTTTTTTTTTTTTTTTTTGTGGTACCAGGGATTGAACTCAAGTCTTACACTTCCCAAGCAAACACTTATTCCACTGAGCTAGCTCCCCAGCCCCCATGGTTACATCTTTAATCTTCATAATCTTTCTTTCTTTTACCAATTCCTTCTATAGCCTGATGGAGTTGCTTACTTCATAATCGTCAAAATCTTTATAAAATATCAGGCAGTTTTTTATTCAGTCTGTTGAACCTAGAAGCTAATCTAATGCTGCAGTTCTGTTAATCTTGTGTGGGCTACATCATGGGATTCCTGTAGTTATGAGGGCTCAGTCAACAGTTCTCTGCCTTGGACAGGTTTAGACATACTTCTTGGTCAAAATCTCACTTGGAAATACAGTATCAGCTTACCTAGAATCATAAAACTGTACACCACCACCTACCATCCACCTAACCATAGCTTGAGAAGCTGTGATTTTATGCATAATGCATGGAGTACACAGTTGACAGAACATCACATTGCTGGAACAGCACACAAGGTAAAGAGTGACAGGTGTTAGAGTTAGCAAGGAAGAGGCAGATACCAGGATTCTTGGACTTTATCCTGTAACTAGCAAATACTATCAAAGGTTTTCAAAGTGTGGAGGACCATCTGGGTGACTCTCCTTGAAGGAGAAGCAATTGTCTCCATTTTGGCCAAACCTGACTTCCAGGTACTGATATATACAGAGCTGGTTAGGACTCTTCCTTATCCCCCCAATTTGCTTTCAGCAACGTAGAACAGCCCAGCTGAAGTGCTGATGGCAGTCTCTGATGATGGCAGGCAGTGGTTCCCTGGAACCTTCACCTGCTGCTCTCTAGAGTAGGCCAGAATACAGCAGAAGGAAGAGACAATGCCCCATGCTGTCGGCAGCTGGGATTAACCTGGAGATAGAGGCTATGACTTCCTGGGGCTTAAAAGATCACAAATCAGAGCTGAAGCACTGACCCCCAAACATTAATTCTTTCTGCGTATCTTTCTCTGCAAATGGCAGATGTGATTTCAGGTCTCGCACCTAGCCCAGCTCACAGCCTTCATGTATTTTTTTTTCCTTTCTTTTCTTTCAGTACCAGAGACTGAACTCAGGACCCTGCGCTTGCCAGGCAAGTACTTATTCTACTGAGCTATCTCCCTGGTCCTGCAGTACATTTTCAAGTTATCCTTTTCTTCACCAATAAAATCCAAGTTTGGGGGCCCAGCAGGATGGCTCAGTGGTCTAAAGCGCCTGCTTAGGAAAGCTTAGGTGGCTTCAGGGACTGTGGTTCGATTCCCGGCACCACATGCTGCGCCAGCCCTACCCTCAGGGCAGGCTGAGCTGGCCATAAAAATAAATAAACAAACAAAAGTTCTGAAACAAGAAAAAAAAAAAAAAAAGTCCAAGTTTGGCCATGGGTCAAGGCCTTTGTTCCAGATAGCCATTATCATGGACTTAGGACCCCCTGGATTCCTCTAAGTGCAATATGCATTGGTGTCTTTATTCTTACCATGCATTGCAATGAAAGTGGTAGACTGGTAGAATTAACTCACTAGAATTTGTTGTGATGTTCTGTGTTGGTGCCTAAAGGAACAACGAGAAACCTGATGAATTTAGTTCAGAGGACTCACTGAGATTTGTCTCTCTCGAAGTGAGCCTGGACACACCGAAGAATCCTACTTTTATTGAATACTAAACGATAGCCTATGGAATTTGCATAACTGCTTTGGGGAATGGAGACTAGAGACCACTACTTCTATCACCATTTACCTAACATCAGGTTAATACAAATGCTAACTGAAAACATTCTAAGCAGGGGATAAAACAAATAGTATCTTTCCAAATAAGGGAAGAGACAATGTTGGAGGAGCCATTAGAACAAGTTGTTTTCTGTCTCCTTGAATCCCAGGTTTCAGGTAACCCCAAGTAACCCATTATAGCTGTCTCTGGGCTTTGTTTATTATCTTTCAGTAAGATGTTAATTCCTTACCTCTACAGAATTTGAACAACTTTCTCAAGAGATTATAAATATAAACTTCCTGAGCCTCAACAAGGACCAAGAAGGGCTCTCTCTATTTCAGTGGTTCTTTAACCTGTGGTTCTTAACCCCACAGTGGGAGTTGAACAACCAAAACACAGGGGTCGCCTAAAGCCATTCTGAATCATAACTGTAGCAAAATTAGTTTTGAAGTAGCCACCAAAATTATTTTTTGGTTTGTGGTCACCAAAACATGAGGGACTATATTGTGGGGTCACGGCATCAGAAAGCTTGAGAACCACTGCTCTGTTTGATCACTGGCAGCAGGGTGAAGCTGGGTCTGCCTCAGTTGAGGCACACCAGCGAGAATAAAAGTCCTATATAAGGTAATATCTAGAAGCCCTGTGCACTGAACAGGGGCCTGCGAAGGGGCTGGAACTGGCGAGCACCCTCCTTAGGTCTCAACCAGAGTGCCTGATGAGTGCTGATTCCTCAAGTGAGAAATGGCACAGCAAATGGGTCTTGAAAACTTGGACCCATTGATCCCTAAAGGTCTTTCATTATATTTCATTTCATAGATTAAAGAATTATGATCCACATATATTAAACAGTCTACACGAATAAACCAAGTCTCAAAATAAGTAAGTAAGTAAATAAATAAATAAACCAAGTCTCCTGCTGGTCTCCTATGCATTCTACTAAAAATAAGTATTCTTATCGTTTCATAATTTTCATTTTCTGTATTCTATAAGTGCAAAAAGTGAAAACAGACTGTAAAGAATTTCCTTTGTGAATATTACATATTAATAAGTAAGGCAATCATTTTACACGTAAGTTTTAGGTACTCACTTCAAATTCCTTTACAAAATAACGGGTTTCACCTTGAATAACTGGTCTGTGATCCAAAAGCCTGGACTGAATCTCTCCAAGATCTATAAAGATAAAATGAAATGAGAAATGGCAAATAAATATTGATACATTTAAGGTTAAACGATGACGGGATAAAATGATTACCATAATTAAGCTAGTTAACATATCCTACAGTTATCATTATTCCCCTGTGCTGAGATTACCCAAAGTCTATGGTTTTAAGAAATCCTAAGTATAAAATATAGCACTGGATTATCTTTTTGTAAAGTATTATCTCAAAATTTACAACCTTTGTGCACCAAAAGGCACAATCGACAGAATAAAAAGTAACCCATGTAACAAAGGAGCTGTAAACTACTCTTCAAGGGGTTGGCAGATAAAACCCAGAATTTAGAAAGACCACTCAACAGAAATAAATCCTAATTTCTAAAAACTGAACAAAGGAACTAAACAAGCATTTCTCTCAAGAAGAGACATAATGGTCAGTAAGTAGGTAAAAAGATGCTTCATACTGTTAACATTAGAGAAATGCAAATTAATACCATGAGGGGCCTGGCGGGATGGCTCAGTGGTCTAAAGCCCCTGCTTGGGAAAGCTTGGACAGCTTCAGGGACCTCAGTTCCATCCCTGGCATCACATGCTGCGTCAGCCCTGCCCCCGGGGCGGGCTGAGCCAGCCATAAAAATGAGTGAATAAACAAATAAAGGTTCTGAAGCAAGAAAAAAATAAATAAAATTTTAAAAATTTTTAAAAAAATACCACGAGTCTGCACCTCTCCCAGTAGGATGGTCACTACCAAAGAGAATACCAAATGTTGTGGGGGATGTGAAGGAACTAGAACCCTTGGATGGTTGGTGCGGATGTAAAATGGCACAGCTGGTATGTCAAGTCCTCAAAACATTAAAAATAGAATTACAGCAATTCTGCCTGGGTGTATATGTAAATCTCGAAGTATTGAAAGCAGGACCTCCAAAACATATTGATACATTCACGTCTACCGCAGTATTACAACAGCTGAAAGACACAGGGCTGCCAGACACATTAACTGATGGAGTGTGTTGAGCGCATCCGGCACACTACTCTATCCAGTCTGAAAAGCAGCGGATTTTCTGACATGATACAACACAGATGCACACTGTAATCCAAAAATGTCAGTCATAAACGGACAGAGCCCAGGACTCCATTCACAGAAAGGTTTACATACAGAATGGTAGTTTCCAGGGTTGACGGAGGTGGGCGGCAGGGAGTGAGGGAGAATTTTTAATAAATTCTAAATTTAAATTTTGCAAAAATTAAAAGCTTTCTGTGGGTAGACGTAAATAACGACAGCACAATGTAAATGTACCTAAAGCCACTGAACTGCAGTTAGGATTATAAATTACGTTGGACCATAATTACAAAACAACTTAAATACTTCACTAAGATTGCATAAATAATTCTAATATAGTCCTAATACTCATGCGACCGGAAGACAACTTGAAATACCTGTGCTGAGGCTGCCCACCCATCTGCGATAAGGCTGCAATTAAATGGGCAGCACCAACGCTTGGTACGAGTTTAACTGGGCTAAAGGAGGTGAGCAACGAAAACGCTGCGGCGTCTGAGTGGCGAACACCTTCCCGCAGAAGCAGGATGGCTGTGGGTTCTGGAAATCAAACTTAGTGCAGCTTCTGTGCGCATCCGTCAGGGCTGTAACCTTTTACTACCTAGGTCAAAGCGAAAGGATGGAGCTGTCCGCGAGTGCGCCGCGCTCTGAGGTGTTTGAGGGCGCTTTAGAGTGTTGTCACTTACTCCTTCCCGGCACGACCCAGGGGCAGACAGGGAGGAAGAGGGCAAAGGGCATGACCGCAGCCGCTCTAGTACTACGGGGCAGCGGCGCGATGGGGACGGAGGCCGAGCACGGCTCCCGCTTCAGTCTGTCGCAACGCAGACAACCGTTCTGCTGGGTCCAGGCCTTGAGGACAGGACAGGAACCTCAGAGCTGAGGGCTGCTGCGCAGGACACCAAGGAAGCGACGGAAGCAGACTGGCGGCGGCGGGACGCAGCGGACGCCGGCGAGGGGCGGAACCACCGCGACGCCCTCCCGCCCCGCACGACGCGCGCGGGCCCGAGGCAGGGTCGGCCCGGGCAGAGGGCGCCGCCTGGGAAGCAGGGACGGCGGCCCCGCGTTCCGTACCCTTGATAATGAGGTGCGCTGAGCTCGCAGTCCCCAGCGAGTCCCTCTTCTTGCCGCCGCCACCGCCGCCCGGAGCGGCCTCACAACCCACGGGTGGCTCCGTCCTAGCGCCACTCATCCCGACCGGCTCCGCCCACCTGCGGCCTCGCTGCGCCTGCGCAGACCCGGCCCCGCCCAGCTTCAGGCGCGCGCTGGTCTTGCGTCATCTCAGGGCGACGTAGTTGAGTCAGCTCAGAGGATGGTTTCGGAAGGACTGCTGCGGGTGAAAACGGACAGGAGCTGATGCTGCAGGCTGGGTGAGGACCCGGGCTTCTTCCGGAATAGGTGCTTGAAAAGTAAAGAGCTGAACTTCGTAATTCCCTGTTTCCCCGAAAATAAGACCTAGCTGGAAAAGAATGAGCCTTAAAAATCAGAGATCAAAGATGCTACACCTAGTTAGCCTTCCTGCCACCACTGTTTTCTTGCTCCTTGGCCACTCTGTAGGGCAGGTAAGGCGAGAATAGGACGGATACTTTTCTTCACCTGATTTAGCGAGGAACCATGTTTTTTACACAATTTCAACCATTTGTAGTAGGTATAAAGTAAGATAAATGTAATTATGAAAGGGACTGGCGTGCTGGATGCTTTGAATTAGTATAGTTATGAAGAGACAACCGCAGAGCTGCCATGTATGTCAGTGCCCTTCAACGTGTCTTCTCGGCCCGGCAGGATGGCTCAGTGGTCTAAAGCAACTGCTTAGGAAAGCGTAGGCGGCTGCAGGGACAGCAGTTTGATCCCAGGCACCACATGCTGCGCCAGCCCTGCCCTCAGGGCAGGCTGAGCCGGCCATAAAAATAAACAAACAAAGTTCTGAAACAAGAAAAAAAAAAAACAGAGCTGGGCGTGGTGGCACACGGCTGTAATCTCAGCACTCGGGAGGGTGACGCAGGAGGATCGGTGCGAGTTTGAGACTAGCCTGGGCTACAAAAGTGAGCTCAAGGCCAGCCGGAACTGCATAACAAGACCCTGTCTCAAACAGACAAAAAAAAAAAAAAAAAAAAAAAAAAAAAAAAAAAAAAAAAAAAAAAAAAAAAAAAAAAAAAAAAAAAAAAAATGTCTTCTCAGCAAGTCTTCATGCTCTTCGCAGAACAATGTGCACCCGCCCACCGGTTCCTTAACCCTCCTTTTTTCATCCTCTGGTTCTAAGAATCATCTTGCATTTCTCCCTTTTGCCCCTTTCCCTGAACAGTCATCACCTTCACGTGCCTCACAGCCTGGAGTTGAAGAAGGAAAATCATCATTTACCATACAGGATGCGGGGAATGGCCTCACGCATGTGGGCACCTGGGGAGGAGGAGTCGGGAAAGGCTTCTTCAGAAGAGCCCCGAAGGGAGGAGATGTCTTTAGTCGGGTGAGTGAAGAAGAATTTGGGGTTTCCTAGCAGAGGAAGTAGTCCCAACACAAAGCAACATAAATCAGTTGACTGAATAAAATGTAAACTTAATTGTAAACAATTGGGTCTGGTTTCTAACTTTCTTGTCATTTCCTTAGTCTTATAATCAAGCTCTAGAAAGGGTAGCTTTTTTTTTTTTTTTTTTTTTTCTTGTTTCAGAACTTTTGTTTGTTTATTTATTTATTTTTATGGCCGGCTCAGCCTGCCCTGAGGGCAGGGCTGGCACAGCATGTGGTGCAGGGGATCGAACCAAGGTCCCTGCAGCCGCCTAAGCTTTCCTAAGCAGATGCTTTAGATCACTGAGCCATCCTGCCAGGCCCAGAGAAAGGGTAACTTTTTAAAGCCACTTATTTTTCCTGTTTCTAAGTACTCTGCTTATTCAATGCTTCTTTTTTCCTCTGCAAGTCTGAGTTTCCTCTGAGGCTGTCTCCTCAGTGTCTTTGAACTACTAAGCAACCTGAAGAGGGTCACTATAGTAGAGTGCTTCTTATGCATTAATGGAGCTGTTTTCAAATACAGCGTCTACCTCAGCCTCATGACCCATGCTTGTAGTCCAAGCACTCTGGGAGGCTGAGGCAGGAGGAGAAAAAGTTCAAGTCCAGCCCAGCCAACTTGGTGACTCAATGAGACCCTATCTGAAAAGTCTGGAAAGGCCTGGGCTCTAAGAGACCCAGCAGCTTTCTACTTTTGCTCTTGGCTTAACAAGGTATTATGGAAGGCCTTGAGTCCTTCCATGTGCAGAGAGGCCACCAGGCTCCAGCCAGGACTGGCCAAATAGCACATTAAAGCACTTGCAAGCAGGCACAGGGGCTGGGGGCTTGATTCCTGGGCTTGCTGTGGGAGCACTGTCCCCAGGGTGCACTGAGAGGCAATTGAGACTGGGCATGTTGGTGCATGCCTGTAATCCTAGCTCTTGGGAGACTGTAAACAGGCAGATCACTACAAGTCTGATCTAGTAGTACTGAGCACCCTGTAAAACCCTTCCCTAAAATACAAAACACACCCCACAGGATTCAGACATCACAGGAGACTTTTCTTAGGGCTGTCATCCTGACCAGCCAGCTCAATGGCAGTTTGGAGAAATAAAAATCATTGATGTTTTTAATCTACTGTTCGTGTATGTGTGTGTTTAAATCATACCTGCCTTTCATAGAAAGGATTGCAGATGGTTCATAATTTCTGTATAGCCCAACAAGAGCCCAGGTTATGATTCAAAGTTTACACTCCACCACAACAAAAGCCAGTCAGCTGGTGGAAGGGGAAAGATTGACCTTTCAGGCAGTGATTGTACCAAAAATAGTCCTTTCTTTTTAGTTGTTCCCTTCCTGCAGCGCTTTCCTAGACTGTACTTAGTCTTATCAGCTTAGTAGGCTTTCATGATGTAAAGAATTTGGCTTCTAAATTCAGAGGACCCACGAAGAATAACCTCTAAGGCTTTGGAATCTCCCAAGTAATCAGAATGTCCTTGTTACAGTGGACTCCAGACCACATCTGCGTTTATGCCGATAACTCAGTTACTTTTTTTTTTTTTTTTTTTAAATATATTTGGTGGAAGGTCTCACTAGGCAGCTCAGACCAGTAGTGAACCTCCTGTTTTCAGACTTTAAAGCTCTGGAATTGTTATAGGTTTTTCAGCATAGGAACCACAGGGGCCAAATAGGAACTTGAAAGAACTGTTTATTACTGAGCGTAGGACCACCAGTCAGTTCTCACACAGGAGAACAATGAATGGCCTCTAGTCTGGGGAGCGAGGGGCTTGTCAAGCAGAAAACGACATCCTGTCTAGTGAATAAATTTATCACCGGACACAACACCTTCAGCATCAGTGTGACCATTACTCAACATATTTTTCTGGGATCATTGTTCAGTTCCCATTTATCATGCATCTGCACACATGAAGTTTTGCACAAAGAGGTCACAAGGACTTGAGCACATCTAGCTGCTCTTACAAGATCTCTCTTAAACTGACTATGCTTACAGGAATTAGATTAGGGAGGGGAGGGAGATAGTTACTTATTACTAAACAGCCTTGAACGGAGAGAGAACACATTCCTTACAGCAGATAATAGGAAGCATAAGGGAACCTAATAGTCTTCCATGGTCATAACCCAAAATTCAGTTGACCCATTACAGAATTTCAGGCATGCACCACCATGCCTGGTCTCGATGGCCAGCTCAGCACTGCTGGAGGCAAGGCCAGTGCAGCATGTGGTCCCAGGACTAGAATCCTTGTCTCTATGCTTGCCTAAGCAGGCGCTAAGGGACAAAGCTGGGAAGGCCGACGAGTTAAGGGAAGAGAGGTTTATTTCAACTCACAATTTGTAGAGGTTTCAGTCCATAGCAGGCTGGCTCCAAGGCCAGGGAGAATGGCATGGCAGAAGAGAATAAGTTTATGGCATGGGAGGCAGGAAGCAGCAAGGGAAGAAGGATACACACACACACACACACACCTCCAGGCCACACCCACAGTGACCTATCTCCTCCCCCAGGCTTCACCTCCCAACATTATGTCCAGCTATAAATGCCCTGGTGGACTAATGCAGTGGTGTCACACACCTATGACCCAGTCACTTTCCTGAAAGCCCTAGCTGCAGGGCCCAGCTGACAGTGATTCATGGTGGCCTTCTGGGTATCAGGATGTGTGCTGGCCAGGTGGGAAAGATGATTGTGTGATAGGAAGATTGGGGTTTGAACTACACGATCAGCATGACCTCTAGTAGGAAGAGGACAGACTGGGCACAGAATATGGCCACTTGGAAATGCTGTGATCATCCATGCCTAACAATGCAATCCTAATGGAGGCATCTGGGCCCTGGAGGTCAGGTGAGCTTCCCAGCTAGAGGGAGCCGTGGGAATGAATATTTCACATTTGAGGCCCTCCCAGAGCTCCCACGTTTAGCTTATCCTGGGAAGGCCCCTCTATAATAAAACTAGAATTGTAGGTATAGTGCTTTTCTGGATTCTTAGAGTTAGGTTAGTGACCCAAGGACGTACAGTTCGGACAGTGGGTCAGCAGTGCATGTGGGCTGGACTCTGAGCTTCTGGCTCATGTCTACACTGATGTGGCCTCTACTCACAAGTGCTGCTTTGCAATTTAATACATGTTTACAAGGCATGAGCTAAGTGCCCAAAAAATAGCAATTTAATCTTCAGGGTGGTGCTTAGCAGGAGATAATAGTTTGTCCTGATTTCATGGGTGAGGAGGTGTAGATTAGGTGACCGCCTGGCTCCGAGGTGGGAGGAACCACTGTTCTTTCTGTATCAGTGTATGTTTGTGTTGAATAATAATTGCTTTTTTCTCAGGGAACTGATGCTTTTGCTTCCTGCGTCTCCCTCATTTTTACTCCTCTTACACTTCCCCCTCACTTCTCCCCAACCTTCTTTCCCAGGATCCACTCTGACTTCCATAGAATCACCTTCCATCCTTACTGTCCCTGCTCTCTCCTAGCTCCCTTGGGCTCTACTGATTATTTATATTTTGTTTTTCACAGATTAGAGAAACCATGTGATATTTAACCTTCTGTGTCTGATTTATTGCACTTAGCGCTATGGTCTTCAGATGCAAACATTTCCCTACAAATGAGTGCACTGCATCCTCCTTTATTGCTAAGGAGTGCCCCACTGGGTGTATATGCCACATTTTCTTAGCCATATACCTTTTTAAAAAAATGTATTTGTTACAGGGTCTCACTATGTAACTCAGACTCGTAGTGATCCTCCTGTTTTCAGCCTCCCCAGCACTGGGATCACAGGCGTGTACCACCATGGCTGGTCTCAATGACCAGCTCAGTGCAACCAGGGGTGGGGGGCGGGGCCAGTGCAGCATGTAGTAGCCACTCACCTGTAATGGACACCTGTTTTTGTGTTGGTCTCTGTGCGTTTGGCATCTTGGGTGACAAGGCTGTAAGGAAGGCAGTTTGGGAGAGAAGGAAGAGAGAACCCATGCTAACTTTTCACAGACTTGTGGGATTTTCATTAGCAAACATCTAATAGGTGTGTATCGGGCACCAACTAAGTGCCAAGCACAGTGACAGGAAATAGTAGTGAACAAGAATTACTGAAGCCTCTCCTTCCTTCATGAAGTACGCAGCCAAGCAAGGGAGACAACACTGAGTATGCAGCTGCCTTTCTGTAATTGTGCTGCTTGTGTGTTGCCTTCAGGCACAGGACGAGCCTTTCCAGGGGGTGTTTCTAGCCATTTGGTTGTATTGTGCTGTAGGCTGCTGAGTGGTGGTGTTCTCTGGGTTGGCCAGAGCCATAGACTGTGCCCGAAGTCCTTAAACTGCAGCCCAGACAGCAAGGAAAGAATCCACCAATGTGGACTGCCATTTCTGCTCTTCTGCTGTCCTTTCATCTGGGGTTGGGGCTGCCACAAGTGTCCTTAGATTTGACTTGCAGAATCTGAGAGCCTTGAAGACCAGAGGGACTGTCTACCATCTCCCTGCAGGGTCTGTGTTATCTCCCAGGACTGAGGGGACTTTTCCTGTATTTTTTAAAGTTACACTTGCACTGAGGTAACTAGCATTCCTTGCACTTGCAAGAAGTTGTGCTGCAAGTGTCCCTGCACACTTTGGCTGGGTTTCCCCATGGTAACCCTTTGCAATGCTACTCTCACGGCCAGGCGATTGGCAGTAATTCAAGCCACCAACCATATTCAGATTTCACCAGTTTTACCTGTACCTCACGTGTATGTGTTTTATACAATTTTACCATACGTGTGAGTTTATGCATCTGTCATTGCAGCCAATAAACAGATCAAACACTTCTGGTGCCATAAAGATCTCGCATAAAGTAACATCACATGCGTATGCGGTGGCTACTTGGGATAGGACTTGGGCCTTGTGCTGGGTAGATAAGTGCTCTATGAGTAAGCTACACCCTGATCCTCTTTAATATTTTCTATCTTGAGATCAGGTCTTGCTCAGTCACTCATGCTGACATCAAATTTACCATCCTCCTGCCTCAGCCTTCCTAGTAACTGGGATTTCAGGCATGCACTAACATACCCAGCCAAGTCCTTAGTGTCTTTTATGGCACCCACTTTCTCCGTCCCACATAGCCCCTGCCCACCTAAACTTCTCCTCTTTTTTAAATTTTTATCATTTCAAGAATATTATATAAATGGAATCATACATTATTTTGGGTTTTTAAGAATAACTGTTCTTATAACATTTCACAAGATCATTTTTCAGATACACATGTAACCCTGGAATTATAGATGCTTTTTAGGGTCAGTATATACAAATCATGGAAATATTGTCAACTTAGTAAGAAGTAAAGTTCTAGCTTCAGGGAAAATTATTTGTTGTCATCCCATATTGAATCTTATAAAAAGTAGAAAATCAAAATAGTCTGAGTGCATAGCTCAGTGGTAGATTAGTTGCTTAGTATGTTCAAGGCTCTGGTTTCCATCCCCAGGACCAAACAAAGTGATTTTTCTTAAAAAAATGATGATTTTTTAAGTTTACAAAATGATTATGAGCCAGTTATGGTGGTGCACACGTGTAATCCCAGCACTGCCATGGAAATTTCCCCCTCAAATTATTTCCTTTCCTTTGAACCCACTTCTCCCATCACTCACAGAGCTTTCTGACGCAACTGTGGAAGTCCTCCTCCATGGCTGTCTTTAGCTGTGCTACTGTGACCGACCTGCTCTGCTGAATTGGTGCAAAATGTTTCGCTTTCATGGGTGTTGCCCTTTGGAAACAGCCAGAAGTTGCATAGTGCTGGATCTCATGAGTCAGGTGGATGAAGACACAGTGTCACAGCTTTGACAAAAATTGCTGCGAACTGCTTCAGAAAGTGACAGGACTGATGAGATAAGTGTGCTCAAAGCAAGGGGAAGTGTCCTGAGGGGAACTAATGGCAATGCAGTTTTTAGTGTAATAAAATTTCATATTTAAACTTTCACTGTACTTTTTGATCACACATCATACATAAATGCTTAATTACATGCATGCTGAGAACGAAATTAAAATTTATTCCTTAGTATGGGCTCATCAAGGGCAAACAATGAACAAAGTACGAGTGCTGGGACTTCAGATTGCTTTTTTATCAAAAAACCTATCAACTGTTAGGTTTTTTGATGGCAACGCGGCAGAGAAAGAGAAACAAAAGAATAATGTGGGGAGCTTTATTATCTGAGGATGCAGACAGAATCCAAGGGAGATAGGAGGTTCTCTGGTGTGAGACAATGGGAGGCCGAGGTTTTCGTGGGCTGATTGAGGTCTCTCTTGTGGCAGGGGAAGAGTGAAAGGAAATTACATCTAGGACTGGGCTGGGGAAGAAGGAGAAGGTGAACGCTGGGAAGCTAAGCTATGTTTTAAAGGGCTTTAGCCACGTTAGATGATTACCGTAATGATTCAGCCACCTGGGCTAGGGCTAGAACCTGTCATCACCTACATGAGATTTCTTGCAGAACGCATCTGTTGCCATTACTTTTTATCCTCTTTTGACTAGGTGAGGCTTAAAAAGGCTAAAATGCAAAAACTGGTAAAAAGCAAGGAGTGGGTAATTTTAGAGTCTATGGATAAGATCCTACACATTACCCAACTTCCCGGAGCTTAGGCAAGGCGTGTGGCATACTTGGCTTGAGGGTCAGACGATGTGCTGTGTGCTGTCATCAGGCTCTTCTGAGGGACAGCAACTTTAGCACTGCATCTTCCAGCACAGAATCCTGCTAGTCCTCCTTAGCTGCGTCTGGTAAGGGACAGCCTTGGAGAAGGCTGCTGTTGGAGTTGCCACAGAGCAAGCACACAGGTGACACACCCACCGCATGGGAATGCAGAGGCCTGCACCGTGCCCTGCTCTTGCATAAGACATTTGACTTTGCCGCAGAAAAAGGTGGAAGAGTGAGAGCTCAGATGTATGCGGCTGCTCCCAGTCTGTGTTCCGAGCACTGATAGCTGCGTCAGTGTCGTCAGCCAACTGACAGCATTAGAGTGGCCCGGGAACTTGTCAGGAAAACCACTTCCTTCACTCCAAATTCAAATTGGAGCTGAGAAATTTGTTTGAAGCAGCCTCGGGTGATTCCCACACATGCTAATATCTGAGAACTGCTCAAGTGCCAACTCTCACTTGTCCCCCACACACCCAGTAATGCTGCTGACTATTGCAGCCATTCCCTCTTCCCAGTGCAGTTTTGTTTTCCAGTGTTTCGACTAGTTAAGCTCAAATCTAGTCTGAAAATATTAAATGGAAAATTTCAGAAAAAAAATTTGTAATTTTTAAATAACTTTCCTTACAGTATACTGTTATAATAGTTCTATTTTGTTATGATTAATCTCTTACTATGCCTAATTTACAAGCTAACCTTGATCATGAGTGTGTAAGTACAAGAAAAAGCATAGCCTATATGGCATGCAGTAGTGCTACACTTTATATTTGGAATGTCCCCCAAAGGGCCACATCTACAGGCCTGGTCCTTGGCTTGGGGTTACTGGAAGGCAGTGGAACTTTTAAGAAGTGGGGTCTGGTGGGAAAAGCATAGGTCACTGGTAGTGCAGCTCTGCAGGGTTCTGTGGGGTGTGGGGTGTCGCTTCTTGTTCTCATTTTCTGTCTTTGTCCTTCCTGTGTGCCATAGGATGAGCAGCTTGCTTGGGCCTGTGCTGTCTGCCATGTGCCACCTCACCACAGACCCTGCAGCCCTGGGTCCCTGAGCCCAGCTGCTGAAGCCTCCAAATCTGTGAGCCAGAGTAACTCTCTTTTTTAAGTACCAGACTCATAGGGATCCTTGTTTTCAATGTCCCAAGCACTGGGATTACAGCTGTGTGCCACCACACTCAGTTTCGATCCACCCCTTGGGGCAGGACCAGCACAGCATGCCAGGGATTGCACCCTGGTCCCTTTGTCAGCCTAAGCAGGCCTTTAGTCCACTGAGCTATCTGGCTGGCCTAGGAGTTCTTTCAGTCAAATGTCACGTCTCAAGTCAATTGCTAAAGCAATCAGGTACTGGAAACCAGTGGGCCAGTGTGAGAGTTAAAGAATCTCTTCAAGATGAGGTGTTGCAGGCCAGGAAAAAGTGGGGCAGCCAGGGAAGGATAATTTACCTTTCATGAACAGACTAATTCATGGATTGCTCCACAAGAACTTTGGAATTTGTAATAAGGTGACTGAAAGTTTCTCATCTTAATCAAAGTGAGCCTGTGGCTGAGCTGTTTAGAGCTATGCCCTGTCAAAGTAGCTGTATGGCAACTGTACCTCAAGTTTAACTCAGACAGACAGGCCTGCCAGGCACACATTTCTCAAGGAAATGATATGAGGGAGGACAAGAATCATCCACAGCAAGACTATGAGGACAGATGACACTCAGCAGGAATGGCAGGCCAAATCTGCGAGACCCACAATGCAACTGGCAAGCCCTGGGGACCTGGCTTCATTAAAGTGGAAGAGACAGTATGGAGGAGCCATCAAATTAACTCATCAGGCTGGAAAAGAAACAAAGCTTTCAACCCCACCCTTGACAAGAAACAAAAAAGATGAAAAAATTAAAATATTCCCAAAGGGATCATGATAATAGAAGCAGAGATCCTGAAGACATACAGCAAACATGGCCAACATCTTAAATTCTTCCGAATTCCCATCTACTTCTTTTGGCCTCTCTTGCATAAGTGAAAGATGAATGTTTGCTAGATTAGGTAGCAGTTGGAATTAGTTTCATTTGCTAGTGGTATTGGGAATAAAGGCAGAGCCTGCAGGAATGTGGGCCCTGCAACAAGTAATCATTGCAAAATCAAATTCCCCATCTCATCTCTGATATGCCTGTATGTAACCCTAGAGCTGGGCTTCACAGCATTATAAATCCAGCATACAAGACATGGAACAGTGGGATATGGAGCCCCTTGTGTATCTAAAATCTCTGCCCAGCAAGAGAGATATATGATGGCAACTTTCTCCCCATTGCTTTTGCAATAAAATTCACCCAGAGCTCCAGGAAGAGTTAGGAATGTAATTCCGCATCAATAAATCAAGGCTAAAATTAAGATGGCCAGATATGTAGCAGCCTGCTCAGGTGTATGGAGAATTTGAAATTTAGTGCCTTGGTAATGGGTAGTAGCAGATTATCTAATTATGGAGAGAAAGAAGAAATATTACTCTCTGGGGTAAGAAGCTAAATGCTCTAATCCATTCAGCCACCGTATCTCTGCCAAAGCTAGGTTAATATTAAAGTTCATGTGACATCTGATTTTTTTTTTAAAGGAAGTCAAATGTTAGGGAAAATATAAGTGAAAAAGCTGTAGTTCACAAGGTTGCTAATTTGACTACTTGTCAAATAGTTGTGTGTTTTCTTTTGGTGTGATGTACACACAGTGATTTATGACAGAGTTCTAACAGTCAATGTGCTTAAATTTTTATCAATATGTTGAAGCTATTCTGAACAGACTTTTAGCAGGGGAATTATGAATTAGATATGCTTTTAAGAAGAGCTGAGGCTATGATGCCTTAGGCCACAGTGATCCTTCTCATTCACCCTCTTACCTTCCTGGCTTTGTCTTAGTGGGGAACTTATTTGCCTGATCATGACTGTGGCTGACTATTAATCTTGGACCAGAGTTTTTGGCAAGGACCAAAAGTCACAACCCCACATCCAGGAGTCTCTCCTCATCCAAGTTTTTGCTTCCCATGATTTAGTTTCCTATGGTCAACTCTGGTCCAAATATATTAAGTGGGAAATTCCAGAAATACACCATCTGTAAGTTACACTGTGCACCATTCTCAGTAATTTAATAATGAAATCTTGCTCTGCTTGTGAATCAGCCTTTTTACCAGCATATCCATATATGCTACCCACAACCAAAGTCATTTCATTATCATATTACCTGTGAGGCATCAGTACATTGCTAGTAATTGCGCTATCATTACTTAACACTGTTAATCTTACTACATCAGATTTATAATTCAGCTTTATCATATGCAGGTATGATAGAAAATATATAGGGGTCTGTTACATCTATGGTTTTGGGCATCAGCTGGGAGTCTTAAAGTGTGTCCTTTTGTGGAGAAGAGGGACTGCCATGCCTGTTAAAAACCTCCCTCATTTTCACTGTTGTACTGGCCTGAGATGGAAGATTTAGCTGGGAAGCTGATCCTGGACTGACGTTCACTTCCTGTAACGAGGCCATCTTTTCCTCCAGTGTGACACAGCCACTGAGAGGGTCATATTCACAGAGCTTTAAGAGATCTGGGGTGCTTTGGGTATATCTGCTTTTGGACAGTCTTCTGATGTTGCTCACAGTTCTATTATTTCTATCTGTTTTAAAATTAATGTGATTGTAATTAATAAACTTTTGACTCCTTGACTAAAACATGATCCTCCTTTATTTGGGATTTTCATGGCTCCTGATATTTGCAGATGGAATGAGGCCTATACTGTATTTAAATTAGTGTAATCAAACCAACTTGGTCACAATATGGGTCACAAGTTATCTTCTAACTCCAAATCCTAATTCTCATTCATTGAAGCAATGGTCAAACTGAGACACTGATTACCATGTGGGCTTCTGCCCTCTTTGGATCCTAAATTAACGTGTGATAAGTTTAATGCTGTGAAACACCCAGCACAGTAGACACAGTACAGTTAACTTTGCCTGTACTAGGACGATCAGTGTTGCAGAATTCTGGGAATTAACTACAGAAAGAAAAAGGACTAGCGCACAGATGGCTACACTTGCGGTCAGTCTCTTATCACTTAGGAACTCAAGAAAATAGTGTCGTTTCTTTTTTTCAAACTTGTAAGATGTGAGGGCCAGAATTTTAAACTGTTTTACCCAAATCGCAGGAGCTCTGCCACCGTCTGTCTTGCCTGAGATGGACTAACGTGCTCAGTAGGGGGCATCTCAGGGGCGGCAGGTGTCAAAACTTAACACTTGACTTCCATAAAACTGCAGGCGATGCTTTCTTCCATAGCAGTTTGTCCCTTTGCTGACCACGGTGTGCTAGCACCATGCTTGGTAATTTTAATACATTCTCATTGCTCTAAAACAGCAATAGGCAGTAACGCTTTCCCTGATCTGATGAGTCATTTCATGGGTGATGACTTACGCAAGGCTTCATTATTAACACATGGCGAGGCTGGTGTTTGACGTCATTTCCAACCTGATTCACTGGATGGTAACTCTCCTACTACAGAGCTTACCAATTTAAGTATTCGAGACAAGGCTTTTAATACATTCATAAAACATACATTTATTTTAACCAATGCCCAGAGCAACTTTTTCTGTGAGACTGGTAAAAGTGAAAAGGACTGAAAAGCAGAATTTCACTAGCATACCTGTAAAGTGACTTACAGGTTAAAATAACTAAATGAGCACATTCTTTTGAAACAGAGTCTGAGAAGAGTAAATGTACAATAAATGCTAGCTACAATTGCTATGGTTAAAAAAGGGAGTTACCAGACCACTGTAATTATATTCTGGGTATTTCGGAATCCTGAAATTAGCTTCTGAATTATGAAAATTACATTGTGGTCGCTGAGAAATTATTTTATCCTATCCCAATTCTTTATAAATCTAAGATCCATATGTCAACAAGTTTTTTTTTTTTTTTACTATTTTGCATTGAGAGATCTTTTGTCTCAAGACAGGGGTCTCATCATGTAGTCTAGGCTGTCTTTGAGCTATGTAGCCCAGGTTGGCCTCAAATGTGCAGCAATCCTCCTGCCTCAGCTTGCCTAGTGCTGGGATTACAGATGCAGCTCCCCATGCCTGGTAGCAGAAGATACTTTCTGATTTAAGCACCACTTACTGTTTCCTGAGACTGCTTAACTAGTACACCTTCTTTCCTTCTCTATTGATAGCCTTTACTCAGGTGGCACTGTGCCTACTAAAGAGTGACATTTTTGGCCTCCTAGTGGCAGTAGCCCAAGAGCACATTTTGGAAAAGGTCTCTCAGGTTAGCAGAAGGCCCTATGGCCTTATCTTTCTCTAGATGTCAATCTGAATTGGTATCAAGCTCTGGCACCGATATTAATATGTAAATTTAGCTTATGAATGGAAACCACTTGTTCAGTACGGAACTGTGTACAACTGAACCTAATCTGGTTTCTCTTGGCCACTTCATAACGGGGCTAGAGCAGTGCACGCTGACCGCCTACCATGGAGTGCCAGGCACTGTTTATTTAAGGGCTGGATACACATTCTTGACACTTGGGGTGGGATTTCTAATTCATGCTTCTTCTTCTTATTTAAAATCTTTTAAAATAATTTATAAAGAGAATGCCACTGGTTTATTTAAAACAAAAACAAAAACAAAAAACCCCACCAGATAGGAATTTGACCATGGTTGTTGAATTGCATATTGTTATGCCCTCATTAGTTGTTCAGATGACCAGATAAAACATGCAAGATTGGTAGATACAGAGTGTTGAGAAATGCAAGGTTGACTGTGTGGTGCAGTCTGCACAATTTTCAGTGAACAGATGGATGTCTCCAGGACAGCCTGGCAAGAAAGAGGGTCAGTGGCTCGAAGAAGGCGTTGGTGGTAATACAGGGGAAGAGACTGTCTGCTTCCAGGAAATTAAGTCTGGCAGGAGAGAGAATAAAAAACCGTACAGCGAGTTTCCATTCTCTTCTCTGGGCAATTTAATTTTTACTTGCCAGCATCAGGGGCCCGAGGGGATAGGTTCCTCTGGATGCACTCATCCTCCGAGGGTGGGACAAAAGGCAACAGGGAAGAAGTTGCCAAATAGGAGAGGGCACTTCAGGAGAAATGCAAGATACAAAGAACATATGAGAACAGGAGTTGTTTCCCTAGGACACTGAGAATATCAGCAAACCCATTAACCGCAAACCTCTGAGAGCTTCCCATAAGACCAAGAGCCAACCTGCACTGACCTAACAGTTGGCTACAGGAGCCACATTCTCATCTTCCAGCCATCCCTGCATCCTTTAAGATCTAAGCAGAGGGACAGTCTTGGCATACAGTACTAGGTAGTAACCACTGGTCTATGCTGTGTACTTTGGCCTATTTCTGAACATGAAAATACATGTCCAGGTTTCTAACTGAAGGGTCATTTTACAAAATTAAAAATGTTCCAAAGGCAATGACTCCAGATATTCAACCGTACAAGAATGATCTTGATTTACTGGCCTACAGGATCTCTTGATTCAGTAAGATGAAGGGCAAAAAATAGGGCAGGGAGACTTTAGAATCCTCACTTTCTCATAAACAAGTAAAAATTAAATTGCCCAGAGAAGAGAATGGAAACTAATCTTTACTGATAGCTTTGGGTTAAACTTTAGGCCTCTTAATCCTCATCATTTATAAAGCTTAATGATTTTTAAGATCATTAAGATCGCAAGATAAGGTTCACTGCTTCACTTACAGTCAATAATCGCTATTAATCAACAGAAGCCAGACTCAACTGAAGTGCAGTATAATTGCTAGGTATCTGCTCTTTCCACTGGAAGTTTGAACGGCACACTGGTTAGTCTCAGCATCAGCATCACAACATCAGACAGCAATAACCAATAAAGGGCCCAAGGAATCCTTGCCCTTTGGAAAAGCTCTTTTGCATTTAATAGCTGATTATTCATTCAGCCCTAAGTTACAAAACATATAGATGTTAATATAGCATCTTTGCTTTTCAGAGTAGTGTGGTAGCACCTTTCTAGGACAGCAAACTTTCAGTACAGTAATAGTGGGCTAGGACACTTCACAACCGCTTTAGCCACTGCATATTCCAATGGCCCAACAACAAAAAGAATCATTAGCTCAAGAGGAATGTGCTCTATTCCAGTCCCCTCCAGAGCAGCTCAGCAGTTAGTTTCACCCCCAATGCATACTGAATATAGGAAAGAAACAAACAAGAATTTTTTTTTTTAAAAACCACATTTACTAGCTCATATACATATGTGAAAAAAAAAATGTCTTCCTTTCTGTACCACAGGCATAATTTATTACAGTTTTTAATAAACTACTGTAAATGTAAGAGAAAATGAATTTTAAAATAGGAAAGGAGTTAATAAATAGTCAAATAAATCAACCATTCAGAGGATGATCTAAAATTGTTTTAAGATTAAGCCACTGATTTGCAACTTTTATTAAAATAAATTTACCTATAAAAACAAGGTAATGTATACTCTGATCAACTTTTTTTGAGAGCAATTGAGTTTTTACATAAAAAAACTGCAAGACTTCAACTAATCAACAAATAAAACATTCAGACATGAGTTTACACTTTAAAAATGCTATCAGCTCCAATAAATAGTGACTGCATATCAATTTATGTTAGTCCTGCACAATGAATACACTTTGCATTTAAACACTTGTAATTACATTTCTGTAGGGCACACGTAACTTCTAGTGAGAGCTGGAATATAGTCTGTTCTTGATGAAGACAACACTTGACAGATGTTGCCTGATGCCTGGATAGTGCTGAATGTGACAAAACCAGCGAGACACATTAAGATATTTCTCCTTTTCTTGCACTGTCAGGGCAACCTAAATAGAAATTAAAAACACACATATAATATCAACATTCCATAAAGCACAAGTGTATTTGATAGAAAATGAAAAAAACAAAAACAAAACAATAGTTCTCAAAAGCCAACATATTTAAATAAAAATTTCAGCTACTTGGGAAAGCTATGCAATTGTTTGATGCATTTATGTTCAATTTTATTTTATTTTTATGTGTAAATAAATCTTATTTATTTATTTTTAATTTAACAATGGTTATATTACATATTTTCATCATCGGATCAGTTCAGATTAATAGATACCGGTGTATAAGATTGATCAAACAGTTAAACATTAACACTTCCAATAAACATTAATTTTTTTTTCTCTTTTTTTAACAGTTGACACATTGTATATTGTCCTCACAATAGTTATACAGAGCATAGTGTGTGGGCATGACCCACCTTCCTATTGATGTTGCTAAGGAAAGGAAAAAAAAAATTATTGGTCCTAGCCTCCTACAGCTCATCTCACCAATTATGTTCAATTTTAAGTTTTTTTTTTTTTTTAGGGAAGTAAGTTTTCCACAAATGCAAATTTACATTAATTCATGACTTGGAGGCCCAAAGAGTTTTTCACTTCACTGGAAAAGAAGATGGGAAGGGAACAGAGCAGCTTCCAAAAGACTAGGACAAAGAAAAGGCAAAGGAAAGATTTTCTGACATTTAATGTACTACACATGGGAGCACCTAACAGAAACAATATGTATACAAACTCGCCTCATAAATGTTGACTGCTACTTCCTTTCTACTGAACTCTTAGAGAAATCTTAACAATGACTCATTTAATTTTAAGTGATTACTACTTAGTACAGGATGGTCTCTCTATGTATCACACTCAGGCTGATTAAGTACTCAAGAGCACTCCTTCTAAATTCTGTTTGCAATGACAATAAATGCTTTTAGTAGATGTAGAAATTCACATCATTTCTTATCAAGCCACAAGGATGCCAAGACTAAGAGCCTACCATTTCCCTGGGCTCAAATTCCAAAGTAGGAGACTTTAAGACCTTTTTCTAAGGCAAATTTTTAAATTATTAGGTTTTATCAGCAAAAGAGAAAGCCAGCAGGGAGCAGTTCTTCCTGTTATTAACTCAACATTTAACAGACATTGTAAATCTCTGTAACACAAAGGAGAAAAAAAAAAAAAAAACCCAAAGTTTAAAATCACCCCATGAATTATTCAAGCCCAGATGGTTTGTAGGGTAACAGTGAGTTGGCTGTCCTGTGGCTTCTCAAAATTTAATATAAAATTTGTGCCTTCAATCAAACATGCTGTTAAGTTACTGGACTAACAAGTCATTTTATTCTCAATAATTATTATAGAATGCAATTATTAATAAATGGCAGGCATTATTTTCTTAAAAATTTTAACTGAACTCACATCTGCTAGTTTGGTTTACTTATAAATTTCAGGTTTTAGCAACACACAGAAGCCCTGTATAACAAATTATAGAAATACATTCATCCTGGTTGAGGAGGAACAAAATTGTGTACAGTTGTTAGGAAGACGCTACTATCACCTACATATATAATAGTGAGTCTATGACATAGGGACCAACTAACATATTAGTGACAAAGGCTGATCAAGAAAGAAAATCTTCCCCGGTCCCACAAACAAACAAACAAAAAAAATAAAAAAAAGAAAGAAAGTCTTTTTTAAGCATGAAAGATCATTTACTACAAGAAATTCATGGTTTCACATATTCCTAATTATTAGGTTTAAAATAAAGAGGGGCACCTGACTGATGTATTTAATAGGAGGACTAAACAATTGTCTATGGAACAGTTATTAGTTTGTATTTCAAAATATTTTTTAAAAAATATTTTGTAAAAGAGCTATTTTTAAAATTCTTTTTTCCTAGATCTTATTCTCAGGTAAATTTCACCAAGGACTTAAAAAGAAAACGAAAGGGGCCCGGTGGGATGGCTCAGTGGTCTAAAGCGCCTGCTTGGGACAGCTTGGGCGGCTTCAGGGACCGCGGTTCGATCCCCGGCACCACATGCTGCGCCAGCCCTGCCCTTGGGGTGAGCTGAGCCGGCCATAAAAATGAGTGAATAGACAAAAACAAAGGTTCTGAAACAAGAAAAAAAAAAAAAAAGAAAACGAAGATTTTTTTTTTTTAATCTGCTAGAGATTAAGCTGAAGGCCTTGAGAATCTAGGCAAGTGCTCTAGCTACTGAGACCTATGAAGGGCTAAGAGCTTTTACAAAGCTTGAAGATGGCGTATGGGGCTTACAGGCAGAGCGCGAGCCTGCCATGCAAGTGCAATGCCCAGCACTGCAAGATTAAAAAGAAAAGCAACTAACAGAAAAGTGAAGCTGCAAATCTAGATCAAAAGGGTAATAAAGGTCGCTTTAAAAAAAAAGGTAAAGAAAACCTTTTTTCTGATAGTTTTAAACAGTAAGATGTAACGTTAATTTTTATTCTAACCCAATACCATATTTTTGCTGAAATACATGATTCTAATCTGACTTAAGACAATGTTTTAGTCCTTTCAGAGCTCTTTTAAAGTCTCCCTTTAGCCATTTTGTGGGATATTATTTTCAGGACTTACTGTTTGATCTATGCTTAGTTTGCACACCCAGGTTTTGAACCAGATGAAAAAGGAAATCCATGGTTAATACTTGTATTTCAGAGCAGCATTTGCTAACACAGGACTACACATGTTGCCATGAGGCCCATTACTTAAAACATTAGCAACATCCAAGTCTATAATGTGAGGACTATGAATACAAGGTACAAAACATGTTTTACTTCAAAATCTCCCAAAGCTTTTAACATCTAATTTATTCCAGCATTTTTAAGCTAGATTTTTTTAGTGAATCTACTCCTTGGAATGTAAACTTAATCGATGTCCTTCAGAAAAATCTGCCAGATACAACACTGAGCTTTCTGAAAGGTACCAACTTAACCTCCTTTTACAGCTTAACCTCTGGGACTTGGACAGGATCTCACTTTGTTATCTGACATTTTCTGTGTAGACATTTTACATATGAAATTACCATAAACAAAGTCCCCTCATGAAACTTATCATTTTAAAGAATTTTTTGAAGGCGTTCCCTGGACTATTTAATATTGGTTTTCCATCATCTTTTTCTCGTTGCCTAATATATTTTTTCTGTCTCTTGTAACAGGAAGTGCAATGGAATCATCTAGTTGCTGTTTCCTGCTTATTACTAGTCTGCATGCCAGGGTGTCTGAGGTGGTGCCTGGCTTTTGTCCTAAGCTTTCCTTTTTGTTTATACTGGCACTCCATAATTACTTTGAACTGTAAAGCCAAATAGATAATATTCTGAATCACTAATTTTCCATGAAGAGCGATGAAAAAAGACCTTAAGTGACCTGTTTCACTGCAGTGCTGGCTTACCACCCTTCCAACTGGTACCAAACTCCTTTTGCAGTACTCTTTATGGCTTTCCGGCTATTCCTCCTACGTTTCCTTTCCTTCTAAAGGAACCACATATTCCTCTGGCATTTGGAACTTTGGAACAAATGTATTTCAGCTGATAACACTCAGTCAAGCAGCACACAGCATTACAAAGGGTTTTAATAATCTCTCATAACGGTCTGTTCACAGGGACTACTATCTACTAGTGAAATCACTCCAGGCAGGTGAGTCACTGACGCTATAATCAACAGCCACACTTACAGGCACTGCTAACAAAGGAAGCCCAACATAACATTCTTCAAAGAAATTAAGTTAAGACAGGCCAGATCTCAGAATATCTCAGCTGCAGCAAGTACTGGGATCACAATGAAACAAAACACAGTGGGATGACTGGTGGCTCGAAGTTTCCTTGTAATTGTGTTGACTACAAGTCAAGCATTAACAATGTGAAGGAATGCATGCAGTCACAAATACACTGCTACAACAAACAAGGACCCTGATGAGTGTGAGCACGAGGGCCTATCTAGACTTGTCTCCTAACCTAAACGTAATACCTAGCAATCTGCAATCCTGTCACTGTGTAGGGTTTAGTCTGTGAGGTCTGTTATTTTGCCTATATTTGGGCCAGGGAAAAAGATGTTTTTGACTTCTGGTATGAACAAACTAATGGTTAGCAGTGACTTGGTGTGTTCCACTGAGTTGCTGTTTTGAAAAGCACATGCATACATTTAATCGTAATACGCTAGTCACTATTAATTTTAACATGTGGATCTATCTAACCTATCTATGAACCAAAAGCCCTCCAGGTACTGAGACTCATAATTAAACAACTCTGCAGCTAGGCTGGACTATTCTGTGTCATGAAATTTTAACAGTGTTCAGTGTGCTCCCAAAGAAATGCCACAAAACTCCCTATCACATGACCTGCACAAGTCATTCAAGAGGAAAACATAAATACACACTTGGTTTGCAAGAGTCATGCTTTATGATCATTTTTTTTTTTTTTAATTAGAGAGGAGAAAGGCTGTCATTCACAGTAACAGCCTGATGCTACAGGAAGCCAGACCCTGGGAGTCCTGACAGGCATTCACTGGCCAGCTGATGGTTGCCACGCATTTCTCTAACAGTGTTTTTCCAAGGTAACTAATACCCCTTGCACCACAGATAAGTCTGTCAGTAAAAAGCCAACAGGATCTATTGTCTCAGACCCAGACTATTGGCGAAGCCCTCCGTAAGGCAGCCAAGATCGCCACAGCATACTCTTGTCAGGTCAATTATGGACTCTCTCAAGCTGAAAGCTCTTCGTTTGCCACCAGGAGAGATACTTAGATACCTGAGCAGCAAATCCTCTTTACCTTGGAGGCTTTCTCGTTTTGAAATGAGGGAAGTTGTGCCACATCACCATTCTAAAGTCAAAAAGCTACTAAAATATATTGAGCCTAGAATGGAATGAAAAGAAGCTGATGTGATCATTGTATTTCAGCTTTCTTCACACTTAAAACCACTTTACTTATACTGATAAACATAACTAAAATTACAGTTTTACTATAGATATACTATGAATAGGTATAGCACAGTATATATTTCTAATCTCAATAAGCACGTAGCTGCCTACATGACTGGGCTAAGAGCTAGCGTAGGGGTGGGCAAAAGAAAATACAACACAATCCTCCTAGTCTCCTTATTTTGCTGAAAACAAGTCTTATTTCTTAGCGTAGTGATTAATAGACCTCTTTTTGTAGCTAAGAATACTGTTTAGGATGGAATCCATATGATCATTCTGTTTATAAGCAGTGTTTATAATCATACTTAATTTTTAAAATAATAAGGATTTCCTTGGGTAGTCAAGCTGTTCAAATGCTGCAAATATGATTCTTCATCCTACTTTACCTGCCTTCTTAAATGATGAAATTACCTTCCAATTGAGATTAGCACTATATATATTTTTTTGTAATTCATTGTTATCCTGTAAAGCTTTCATTTCCTCCATGAAATTAACAGTTCTTTGAAATTACTATTTTATACTTCTTTTATGCCCGTGTCAAGTCTAGAATAGTCGGCTAATACAGAAGGGTCTCAATAAATAAACTTATAATATGAGGAGCCTTATACTAAGTCAAGTTATCCATAATAGTACAATGATCTAGAAATTAACACAATCACTTAGAATTCTTAATTATAAGTCAAGTAAATCCACATTAAGGGATTATACTGTGAGTGGCAGAACTAAGAATATAGTAGTAGTGCTTGTGGGGTATGGATCCCAGAACCTCCTGTGGGGGTTGGTTCCAGGTATTTTAAGTCTCTTACATAAAATGGAATACTATTTGCACACAACCTACACACTTCCTCTTCTGTAGTTTTAACTATCTCTGGATTACTTACAATACCCATTGCATTGTAGACACCATATAAAGTAGATGTTATACTGTTCTAAGAATAATTGGCAAAAAAAATAGTCTATGTTCTGTACTGATGTAATTTTGTTTAATTATTACTTTTTAGTATTTTCAATCTGCATTGTGTTGAGTCTACAGATGCGGAAGCCACAGATATGAAGGGCTGAATCAGGTAACTGTATCATATTATTAGGGTTTCTAACAATTCCCAGAGAGCTCCCTCACATACTAAGTCACCTGAGTGAAAATTGTTGTGATCCTTCCAAAAACTGAGTACTGTCCTTTTGTATAACTTTTTTTTTTTTTTTTTTTTGTCTTTTTGAGACAGAGTCTCGCTGTACAGTTCAGGCTGGCCTTGAGCTCAGTTTTGTAGCCCAGGCTGGTCTCGAACTCTCACCGATCCTCCCGCCTCAGCCTCCCAAGTGCTGGGATTACAGGCGTGTGCCACATCCCCTGGCTCTTTTGTATAAATTACTTGCCATTTTTTATTTTCATAAAATGGAATATACTTCTAAGCATTTCTCTATAAAAGAAAAATATTAACACTAATCCTGTCTCCTTCAGTTATGAGATATAATGAAATAAATGTAAAACTCCTTCAAACATGCAAAATAAATTTCTTACATTTCTGGAGGGTTAAACTGTGTAACATGTGCCAGGAGTGTCAAATGGTGGTGCTATACATACAGTCTTTGATGTAAGCAGCTTATAACAGACTTTTAAAGGAGAAGACAGAAAAAGAAGCAGGAAAGAGCTTGTGAGCACAATCTGCCTAGGAATCAGTGCTAGTGCTGAGACTCCCAAAGAAAGACAAGTGAAATGGGGAGGAAGGACCAGGGCCCGGGTACAAAAAGACAAGAAGAGTACCAAATTGGAGGAGTAAGAGCCTTGTGGTCTGCAGATGGGGCTACACTATGGCTTAAGGCTATGGCAGGAGTGTGGCTAGGGAGGAGGCCAGAGTCAGAAGGTGGCTTCTCCATGCGATGACATTTACTCCACAGGGAATGAGGAACTACTTATTTAGGGAAGAAAAAAAATCCATAGTCACAAGAAAGATTGTGTCACTGACCAATAGTATCTTCTGTGATGGTATTCTGTACTATCAGGATTTTTTTTTTTTTTTTGGGGGGGAGAGTGGCACCAAGGATAGAATTCAGGACCTTGCACTTGCCAGGCAAGCCCTTATTCCACTAAGCTATCTCCTAGATCTTAATCTGGGCTAGCGATGAGCTAGGTTGGCAGGGGCAATGTCATCAGGGACCACGGGAAGAAGTGTGAGAGATCTCACCACTGGGTGCATGACATGCAGAACACAGAAAATGCATGGGTTTCATTTTCCACAGGGGTGACAGAGGTTCGGGGATGACGCAAACTCTAGAGCAAACTGCCAATTCAGCAGCTGGTTCTGCCAAGTATTTGAGCCTTCTCAGAGAAGACATCTGACTTTCCACACCTCACTATCCCACTGCTAACATGGATTACAAGGATTAAGTTAACATTTACACAGCATGAAGCATAGCACCAAGGCTATGGTGAGTACATTCTGGCCTGCAAAGAAATTTTATATGAGGCACAATGCTTCTGTTTGTTTTAGTGTTTTTTTTTTTGTACTGGGAATTGAACTCAGGATCTTGTGCAGCTGAGCTACACATCCCAGACCCTACAAGGGGTACTTTTATTTTTTGCGGGAATGGGGTGGGAGGTACAATTTTTTAAAAGGAAGTAGTAGGTAAAGAAAGGTGACTTAAGACAGATAAGCCTGGCAAAAAAGCAAGACAAGCCTTTGTGTCCAGAAAAAGGAGACAAGTTGAATAAGGATGTATAAGTAGGAGGGCTAGCAGGTGAGGAATAGGAGGAGGCTCTGTGGCAAAAACTAAAGAAGAGGAGGAGGATAAAGGACAAGCTTACGAAATGATAAAGGTCTGAAGCGGGGGCTATCTGTATGCAAACCCAGCTAAGAGGCACTAAAAGTTTTTCGTAGCAACCCTTTATAGCTTTGTGATTTTTCCAACACAACTCAGCTTGGATACAGAAATGAAGACATTTATCTGGAGTGGTGAAACGCTGAAGAGTTACAGGGAAGATCGTGACTGCAGGCCAGAGTAAAGGAGGTAAAGATGCTCAAGCAGTTAAGTCAGGCAGAAGAGAATCTAAACTGAGTCGGGAAGAAGAGTACTACATACAGGTTTGGAAAACTAAGAGTCATATTACATCAGACCAGATTAGCAATGAAGAGAATTAAAGAACTACATTACCAGGGTGCACAGAAGACGGGACCTAGAATTAATATCCCTAGAGAACTGGGATGAAGATAATGCTCAAAGGGTGGCTAGAGAAATAATTTTGAAAGAAAAGCAGAAGCAAAAGTTAAGAAGCAGGTCAGGGAACAGGAGGCAACTATGCTAAGCAGATACAGGAAAGGAACTTTGCACAAGGCACCTTATCTAAAAATGCCTTCATTCACTTTTATTTGGTAAGCTGAAAATGCAAATTTTATTTAAATTCAATATAGTTAAAAAAAAAGTCATCCTGAATATGACAAGGAAAAAAAAGCAAAAACTACCTGAATACTTACTATAAAGCGATGAAGTCCATAGTATAATAGGATATCTGCTAAGGTAAGGTTATATCCTGTAAGGTAGACTTTATCTTCAAGATATGAATTAAGATCCTAGAAAAAAAAAATTCAGTTTAATTATGTATGTATGTATATATGTATTTATTTTTGTCTTTTTGAGACAGGTCTTGCTATGTAGTTCAGGCTGGCCTTGAGTTCACTTCTATAGCCTAGGCTGGTCTTGAACTCACACCAATCCTCCTGCCTCAGCCTCCCAAGTGCGGGGATTATAGGCATGTGCCACCATGCTGGGCAAAAAAAAAAAAAAAAAAGTTAAATGTAAAAAACCAGCAAGATGGTTCAGTGGTCTAAAGGGCCTGCTCAGGAAAGCTTAGGCAACTATAGAGACAGTTCGATTCCCAGTAGCACATGATGTGCCAGCCCCACCCCCAGGGTAGGCTGAGCTGGCAATAATAAAAAAATAAAATAAATTTAAAAAGCACAGAGGACAACACTACACTAAAATAGTACAATACTGTTGTAGTTACACCAAAAATATTTATAAGATTATCTGGCAACAAAATACTGTGTTGACATTTAACTTAATATATTTTTGAGATTAATAGCAAAATGTTCACTGAAAATCATAAGCTGGGCCTGGCTTCCTGGTACCCTCACGAAGCTTGCTACCCTGAGCAGCCTGAAGCCTGAGAAAGAGCCTGGTGAGGACTCTAGGACAAGTCCTGATGGCCGGGGCATTGGCTCTGGAGGAAGTGTTACAGGAGATTATCAGCCCCACCACATTGGGAGTTAGGATTTTGACAAATTCAAACTAACAAGCAATTGAAAGGAAAGCAGATCCTTTCTGCAGCTGATGCTATCATTGCCTCTGGATGCTGATGTTTCTGGAAGAACCTTGACTGCCCAGGGACTTTCAAATTCTGCTGTTCATCATCTTCAGTCCTCTTTCCACCACTTCAGTGCTAGGATTGCCAGGTTGTTGCCAGCCCTCTGTGAATCAATAATCCTGCCAAACTGGGGCCGAGGACCAAGGAGCTGGATGCACTGGAGCACATATACTTAACAGTACATGTACCCTTCTGATGCCACTCTCGTGTAGGATTCTGTTCTGCTGTCCAACGCTGACCAAGTGAGGACTGACTTCTACTTGAAACCATGGCTAAACAGGGCAAGGTCCTGGCTTTATGGTACTGCTCATGGAAGCCAACCTGTGATGCAACGTGGAAGGCTCTCAGCACCATTTAATTCATTGGATGTGTTCACAAAATCTCATCTGAACTGCCATGGCCATCAAATATTCCCAATATCTTGCCCATTCCTTCTGCTTTTCACTGTAATAGACTCTCCATTGCTTGGATTATGATGTGTAATTGTAAATTGTGGAGAAACACAAAGTGTACCTAAGGTTCCAAAGTTTAGGTACTGTTTAAAATATAAGCCTGGGAACATGGGAAATACCAAAGGTAAAGTGATAACATTTATCTGCCTACTCAGACATGATTTTTTTTTTTTTTTTTTGCTGGCGTAGGCAGGTGGGGATTGAACTGCCTTCCCTGTGCCTACGCAGGTGCTTTGACCACTGAGCTAACTGGAAAGATTCCCTGGAATTAATTTTTATCCTTAGTATATTTTTGTGAATCAGTTGCCTTAAAGCAACTGATTCTGGAATCATTTTCCAGATATTTCTTGAATCCGAGTCTGTCTTTCACTGTGTTAACTCTTGTCACCTACATTTGTGTGTACCTCAGTCTCTCTCTCCTCTGTCTTGTATTATGCATCCGCTAACTATGTCTTACATATCACTGTGTATGTGTTCCCTACCTGCTCTATGTAATCCACTCCACCATGATTTCACTCTAGGGTGTCACCAGAGAAGAATCTCGATCTTTCTACTTTCAACTTGCTTTGTCTTCTAGTCCAGCTTTCACATCTCTTCCCCTCTCCAGTTCCTACACTGTTACTTTCATTTTGTTCCCTGACTTCCAATGTGTGCTCTAGAGTAGCTCTCATGAGCAACTGCAATATAGAATAAATCCTTAGGAAAAAAAAAAAATCACAAGCTGTATGCCAATAATGTCATCAAAGAAAAAAAAAGTAAGAACAAGCAATAGAATAGGCTAGGTACAGGGCTGTGACTGTAATCCCAATAGGCTAAAGTAGGAGGATTACAAATTCAAATGTAGGCCAGGGGAATCTGCAAGCTTCTACCTCAGAAAGGGCACTCAAGCCCAGTACCATAAAAAATAAAATAAAATAAAATCCAGGGCTAGTGAGATAGCTCAGCGGATCAAAGTGCCTGCTTAGCCAAATATCATATGCCATGACATCACTGCCCCCAGATTGGGCTGAGATTGCCAGAGTTCATGTGTGGTGGCGCATGCCTGTAAACCCAGCACTGGGGAAGCTGAAAGCAGGAGGATCACCATGAATCTAAGCTGCATTGTGAGACACGGCAACAACCAAATACATTAAAAACATTAAAAAAAAAAAAAATCCATTGAGCTATTTCACCAGCCCTATTACTCTCCTTTTAAAAAATAAACATCAGACAATGATATTCAAAATGCCATTTGTGCTCATTTCAGAGTTTAGTTTTTTTTGTAACATTATATATCATGCTCATGTTAGATTTTTTTCCCATTAAAATGTAAGAGGTTTGTTAACAATATTATTCAGAAATTGTAAGCTACTGGCTTTTGCAATTTTTGTATGTACTTTAAAGAACTTATTGGGGTACAAAACACAACATATATTTCTGATTAGTGATTAATAAAAGAATCTTCCTCCTAAGGCAAATGAGAACTTAGGTTTGAAGTTCATTTCCTTTTTCTTTTTGTGACAGAACCCAGGCTACTCTCAAACTTGGCCACACTTCCATTTCAGCTTCCCACGCAGCTGAGTTACTACGCCACTATACCTGGCTCCTTTGTGTTTTAAACAAATCTGTCAGAAGCTACTGCCAAATCTGCTGAAATACTTCTTATTTCCCAACTCTTAGTAGACACTCAGTAATACAGAAAAATTGAAAAAGCACTACAGTAAGTAATTATATATCTTCCCCTAGACTCAATACATATTACTGTTTTATAATACTTTTTTTTTTTTTTTTAATTTTTGAGACAGGGTCTCACTGTGCAGTTCAGGCTGGCCTTGAGCTCACTTTTGTAGCCCAGGCTGGTCTCGAACTCACAACGATCCTCCTGCCTCAGCCTCCCAAGTGCTGGGATTACAGGCGTGAGCCACCACGCCCGGCAGTTTTATAATACTTTTTCAAAAATTATACACTACCTTATTCAGGAGGATCCTAATGTTAAAATTGGGGCTTTAAACAGCAAAGTAAAATTTTGGCAAATGAGGATTAAGTCCTTCTTAAATATCTAAAGACCAAGAGATCTAAAATTATACAATGAAAAGATATATAGCTCAATATAAACATGAATAAAGGATATACACAATAAATTTAAACAATAAAAATGGCATGAAAAATGCCATACTAAAAATAATGTTATGAAAACGCATAAACAAAGAAATGACAGTTCTGTTTGCTTGTTTTGGAGCTAAAACTGACACTGTGGAAGAAAAAGTGTAATACCTGAGTGAGTATGGGAAAGGGGCCATCTCATACATAGTAATAATGCACTTGGGCCCGGCAGGATGGCTCAGTGGTCTAAAGCCCCTGCTTAGGAAAGCTTGGGCGGCTGCAGGGACCGCAGTTTGATCCCTGGCACCACATGCTGCGCCAGCCCTGCCCTCAGGGCAGGCTAAGCCGGCCATAAAAATAAATAAATAAACAAAGAAAAGTTCTGAAACAAGAAAAAAAAAAATAATAAAATAATGCACTTTTCTGAAGGACAAATGGAAAGTATGGCATATGGCCTAGCAATTTCCCTTGCAGGAATTTAGCCTAAACACACAATTGGGAATGTTTATACATCTCTTAAATACACATATTTATGAAAAGAAAATGGGGCCGGGCATGGTGGCTCATGCCTGTAATCCCAGCGCTCGGGAGGCTGAGGCAGGAGGATCGGTGCAAGTTCGAGACCAGCCTGGGCTACAAAAGTGAGCTCAAGGCCAGCCTGAACTGAATAGTGAGACCCTGTCTCAAAAAGACAAAAAAAAAAAGAAAAAAAGAAAATGGGGACAATACAAAAGATTTAATAATTTGTGACTAAACAAGTGGGAGAATAGATGTTTAAAATGCTTTTATTTGCTTATTTGTATTTCTCAAATACACATAATACTGACCACCTTTAACAATGCTTTAACAATGCTGATTTGAAATAGTACCACAGCAAAAGAAATCAATCCTGTCCTCTTCTGTGTCTATAGGGCCAAGAATCACTTCACAGTCAATTCTCTGCACACTGGTCTCCCTACTAGCCTGAACTCTGAAAACAGAAGTGCACTGAAGGCTTCCTCAGCCCTGGTACTATACCCAGCACATGGAAGGTGCTTAAATAAGTGCAAGTGGACAAATAGGCACAGCAAAGAAGACACCTCAAAACATGTAGTGCCACAGAAATTATGGAAGATGACAGGATCCCCTGAAGGGGCATTTTGATACTGATGATGCATGGTTGACCATATGTTGTGATTTACGTCTAGCTGTCCCCTGAAAGCCTCATATAATCATGGGGTGGGAACTTCTAGAGTTTGCGACTTGACTCATGATTCACTGGGATTATGTGTTTTAGTGCTGATGGGAATATGGGTCTGAGTACTTTTGGGATTATGGGTGTGGCCTAAGGTGGACAGGCTGAGGCAGAAAGCCTGAATGTAATATAAGGAGACTGATGCTCACTGCTCCCCTGGTTGTTCTGTTGCCTTTGTCACCATTGTTGCTGTTCCGCCACCATGAACTGCTGCTCTCTGCCATGTGCCTCTCTGCCTTGGATCCTGCAAAATATGGACTGAAACCTCCAGTAACTGAGCTAAATAAACCTTTCCTTCCTTCATTTTGGGTGTCGGGCTTTGTCCCAGCAACGAGTAAGAGGTAACAAAGACACCATGACAGATCTAAATAACAAGGCCTGAAGTTTATTTCCTGCCGGTTCTCTCACAGCTTCTAGAATGAAGAATGTATTTTAAGTCATTTTCCCCCAAATAAGGAAAAATGTTATTTAGTTTATATTACCATTATTCAAATGGGAAACAAAATCAGAAAATATACAGCTATGTAGTTGATCTCTAAGATTCCTTCATATTTTATGCCTAAATTTAAGAAAAAAAATCTATTTCTATATAATGAATAGAAAAATTTCATTCAGGAAGCTTATGTTTTTGATGTCTCTGGAGCCAATTATTTGACTTACATTTTATATAACCAAGTTCTTTTACTTTAATTTGATCCCTTTGGGAGAAAAATATAAATCTTGAAATAAGATTTTCAAGAGAAGGAAAGATGAGATTTCTTAAATCAGTTAGTTAAATTACAAGCTCCAGGTTCTTATTCCCTCCCTGTCTCTGAGAAAACATTTATCCTTTACCTAGGGAGTCACAGTCACTAAGTGGAGAAACATACTGAGCCAAGCATCATATTTTTAAAAAGTTATAAAACTGCATGTCAGCATTCTGAAGGAGAAGCAGAGGCTCCCGTGACTGTGCACAGAATACCCAAGTGCATGTAGCTGAGGGGTTACAGCCAGAAGTTGTCTGAGGCAGAGGTGTCTGGGTGAGATCTGAAGCAGGAAGGCGGACAAAGGGGTAGAGGATACTATGAGGTGCAAATCCCACAGGTAGGGACTTGTGCTTACTACTTCATGCAATCCACATTAGAAAGAGAAGTCATGGTACCTTCAAGAGTGTGTGGGCATTTTCCTTATTGGAGTGTCCGTCTACTCGCGTGACTCTATATTCTAACCACTGCTGAACCATCGCCTTTTCTTCGGCAGTGCTTCCCAGCAAATGTTCCTTGTTGGCCTGCCTGACCAGATGAGTTGCTATTGTTGTCAATCCTGTTAGACTTGGGCCATTGTTTGTCTGAAGAACTGGAATCTTAAAAAGAAAAAAACAAATGTTCACATAACCCTAGAAAACAAAGACCAACATGCCTGTCACTTCTAAGTAATCACTAAATCCCTCAATAGTTTATTTTAAGCCAACTATTGTCGGATTTCACTTGAAGATACTAAATTACAGATGCATAAGAAGAAAATGGTAGTTACAGAACTTCTGATTTTATAATAGATGCTTCAAGATAAAACTGATAATAACCCTGCAAAAAATCATGTTACTTCATAACTTATGAACTTCTCAGAAAATGGAAACCCTAATAGGGCACAAATTTCAATCAAGACTACTTATGCCCACAAATCAAATCATGTGGCATTACTGATATCTAAGCTCTTGGCGGCTCTGTACAATAAGAGTCTCATGCTCTACCAACTGAGCTAGCCGGGCACTGGCCTAGTACCATAAAAGTTTGCTTCTTACTTATGAAAGGATTGGGAGGACAGCTGGGAGTGGCGAGCCAGCAAGTCCAGCTTCCTCTCTAGGGCAGCAGTGTCTCTATTCACCGCGGCAGGGGGCTATGGGAGATATCTGCAGCAGCAATGAGTGCTTTCATCTGGTAGCCGTGTCTGTCACTGCACACAGCCCTCTGGCTAGAATAAGCAGGTGCCCCAGGGCCCCTCAGCAAAGGAGTTATGCTGCAGAGACACGTAAGCCCAATCATGTGCTCAGGAGTGGCGTGCACTTGAAGAGCTCTAGCACACTCACCCATTTTTTACTCTAAAGAAAACTATTCTAAAACTAAACTATCTATGACTCACTGTTAACATAAACAATTTAAATTACTTTCTCATCTAACTATAGCTTCTAAGATATGCAAAAAGTCTCATCTTTATTTTAAATCATCTAAAACAAATATATTCATTTTACATCTTTTTGTAAGTAATCTTATCTCTTCTAAAGAACCAAGCGCACTATGTTTGTAATGTCAAAGTATTAGCTTGAATAAAGTACAATTACCTGGACAGAAACACCCACTTTCTTTACCCAGCCTATATGAGAACATAAACACTAAGCAGTCACAATACAGGACACACACTATTTTCCCATCAGTCTTAGAGTTTCGGGGTCTTCAAAGTAACTACTTTGAATGGCTACCTAAGCATGTGTTGCTGTACTGTGACTTAATGAACCTTTGCCTTGGAACTGAATTGCTGGACTATTTTTAATTTTTCACTTATTATCGGCAAGGTGGCAGAAATGCCTCATTGCTATCAGTTGTCCACCCAAAAGGGCTGTTATTCATGTCCAATGCCTTTATGCATACACACAGACAGAAACTTTAACAGCTGCCCACCACTAAAATATTTTAATTAAAAGCCAAACAAATCCCACAGAAGCCAAACAAAACCCGCACAACAGGGCCTCACACAGTAACTATGGCTTTACCTTGCATCCTACCACTGCTAATAATCATTTACTTACTGCCTCAAACTTTCCAGCGTTTCACAATTTATTGGTTTCCACACATCTCTTAAGCCCTAATCCCTTACACATCAGCTCCTTATTTTTTTTTTAAACAAGGCGTTCACTTCCTCTTTCACATTCCCCACTAATGGCGTTGCACCAAAAGTACACATTTCCTTGAAGGCAAGACTCAGATCTCGGCAATGTTTCCTATAAACATAAAGCAATCCAGGTAGTAGAGGCTGAGAAGGAGTAGCATGGGAACTGAAGAAAAAACTGCAGCAGACCACTTTGGAGACATTATCTACTCTTTCACCCATCACAGGATTTTAGGAAAGTCGCAATCTAGGCCTTAGGCTAATTTGGTTGTAAAAACTACACCTTCCAGATATGCTGTTTTTTTTTTTTTTTTTTTTTTTTTTTTTTTTTTTTTTTTTTTTTTTTTTTTTTTTTTTTAAGACAGAGCCTCCTTTTGTAGTAGTTCAGGCTGACCTTGAACTCCACAGAGACTCTCCTTCCTCAACCTCCCTAGTGCTGGGAAAACAGGCGTGTACTACCACGCCCAGTTACAATATATCTATATATATATATCTATATATATATAGATATATATATATATTTTAAGTTTGCATCGAACGAAGGAAAAGTTAAGGCTAAAATCTACATTATCTGGGGGAAAACTCAAGGAGCAAAAACGGTATAAATCCAAAGTGGTCATTTCTACTCGAAGTTAATCTCTCGATAGCAGCAACGATCTTTATGAAACATAGTTTTCCAAGGCCCTGGGAAATCGGGCCGTGCACCGCACGAGGGCTTCCCACCCCAGGAAACCGCTTCCTCCTCAGCCTCGTCCGCATCCTTCAGCTCGCGTGAGGCTCCACTAGGCGTCCTGCCCGCCATCCTCCCTTCAGAGCGATGCTTTCCCCCACGAGACCATAAGCTACGGCCGCGAGTGTCCCCAAGGCGGCGAGACGCCCCGGGCCCCGCCGTCGCCGCGCCACCGACGCGGGGCTCCGGGAAGCGACCGCGCGAGGAACGAATGAAAGGAGCCACTGCGGCCAACGCAGTCGCGAGCCCCGGGGCGTAGGCTCCAGGCTCTCGGAGCGCTGAGCGCCCCGCACACTGCATTCGTCGGCCCTGAATGGGATGCTGACAACCTCGCCGGAGATCAGGTTCGGCAGAGACCGAGAGGACCGGCCGGCGCCGCGGCCAGACACGTGTGCACGGGAAGCCGCGTGTTCACGCCGCCGACGGTCAGCCGGGCTCGGCCCAGAGTTTCTTTACGTAGGCGTCGCCTCTGCTCTTCTTACCTGTCGCTCGCCCTGAGCGCTGTACTTATTACCCTTACTTAACCCCAGAGACTTCTCCAGCAGCCTCAACTCGGCGGCCGCCGCCATCTTCCGGCCTCAGTACCTGACAGGAGGCGGGACCCGTATGTCAAAGACAGCCCCAGCGGGCGGGGACGGAAGTCCCGCCCCCTCCAACGTCACTGGCGATTGGTTGAGCGGAGGAGCACGTGAGAGCGCGCCTTGCGGAGGAGGCAGGGCCAAGGAAAGGGGTGGGGCCCAAGAAGGAGACTTGAGAAAGGATGGTGAATTGCAGCTCTGCAGTCCAGCACCTTCTGACAGGGCAAGCATCTGAGCAGCGCACCAGTTGTTGCAGTCCTCCGGCTCTGCCAGCTTTTAAAAGGTGGACTGTTGACCTGGCTGAGCCAACTCATTAACTCTTTCGAGAGGCTGAGACTTTATTTATTTTTATAATTACTTTAAAGAAAAGTTAAAAATCACGAAACGTTAAAAACGATACAGGGGTTGGGGAGATAGCTCCGTGGCACAAGTGCCTGCCTGGCAAGCGCAAGGAACCCCGGTCGCACCAAAAAAAAAAAAAAAAAAAAAAAGAGATACAGAATTTCCAAACAAGGTGGTAGGAAATCAACAGTATATTGCATCTTGTTATCTTCAAACTACTTGCAGATAGAATCCTGCAAAACTGATTAAAAAAAGAAAAAAGGTTTAGGTATTCACTGTTCCTTTCAATAAACCAGTAGAAGCTAGTAGTGCAATGATCTTTATATATCCTCCCTTTTTTTTTCTTTCTTCCTTTCCCCAATCCCAGTTGTTCTTTCCTTTTGAGCAGTGTCTTTCCCTTTTACAATTTGCTCTATGCTAGGGAGACAATAGGATGTTTACACATGCTTGTCTGATTTACTTCACTTATGAGTATGGTCTCTAGTGGCATCCATTTACCTATTAAAATCCTTGAGTTTATCCTTCTTTATAGCTGAGTAATACTCCATTGTATAAAGATACCACATCTTGTTTTTATGCATTCCTTTACTGATAGTTATTTTGGTTGTTTTCAAGGTTTAACTATGACAAATAGTACTGCTATAAACATGGATGCACATTTTTGCTGTGCTATGATTTTAGTTCTGGAAAAATATCCAGGAGAGGAATAGCTGGGTTGAATGGGACCTGTACTCTTAGTTTTTTTGAGTTATCTCCAGACTGATTTCTATGATGACTGTACCAGCCTGCACTCCCAACAACAGTGCGGAAGTGTCCCCCTCACTTTGGAGCTCCTCCAGAATTTATTTATTTTTTGTCTTTTTGAGACAGGGTCTCACTATGCAGTTGAGGCTGGCCTTGAGCTCACTTTTGTAGCCCAGGCTGGTCTCGAACTCACACTGATCCTCCTGCCTCAGCCTCCCAAGTGCTGGGATTATAGGCGTGCACTACCATGCCTGGCCCCTCCAACATTTACGATTGACTTTCTTATGATAGCCATTCTTTTTGGGGCGAACTGAAATCTTAGCATTGTTTTAATTTGCATCTCTTGCATGACAAATGCTGTTGAACCTTTTTTCATGTATTTATTTCCCAGTTTTTTCTTCATTGGAGATGTGGGCATTCACCTTAGATGGCCATTTATTGACAAGGTCATTGAATTTTGGGGGGGCCTGATTTTTTTTAATGCTTTATATGTTCTAGATAGAGGTCCTTTGTTTGAGCGACAGTTGACTAACTTATTGTTTTCCCAATTTGTGTGTTTTCTCTTTGCCCTGTTGGTAATTTGTTTTGATATGCAAAACCTTTCAGTAAGATGAAATCCCAGCTGTTGACTCTTTGAAGTACTTCCTGTGCAGTTTGGTTTTTGTTTTCAAACTCTGCCCATGTCTATGCCTTCAAGATGTTTACCTACTTCCTCTCCCAGTAGATTTAGTGAATCTATTTAATATGTAGATCTTTGATCCATTTTGACTTTAGTTTAGTGCATGGTGATAAACATGGGTCTACTTTTAGTCTTCAGCATGTACAATGTCAGTTATTCCAACAGTTATTAGGGAGCCTATCTTTTTTCTAGTGAACATATTTGGCCCCTTTGTCAAAGATAAGGTATCTGAGTGTGTTTGTAGTCACGTCTGAATCTTCTAGTTGTTTTACTGATTCTCAGGTCTGTTTATTTCTTTGCTAGTACCATGCTGATTTTATCACAGTAGCTTGGTAGTATAATTTCAAGTCAGGGATTATGGCTTCTTGCTTTGCCTTTGTTGTCTAGGATTTCCTTTGATATTCTAGGTCTCTTTTGGTTCCAGGTGAATTTTAGAAATTTTTTCTCTAGGTCTGTGAGGTATACTACTGGTATCTTGATTAGTTTTACATTGAATCTGTATAATAGTTTTGGGAATATGGCCATTTTAATAATGTTGCTTCTTTCTATCCATAAGCAAGAAATACCTTTCCATTTTCTGTTATATTTTTGATCCCTTTTTTCAGAGCACTGTACTTTTCAATGTAAAGATCTTTTGCTACTTTTATTAGATTGATTTCTCAGTATTTCATTTCTTTTGGTTGTGCTTATAAAGGGTATAATTTACCTAATTTCTCTCTCAATAGGTATGTTGTTTCGGTAAAGGAGTGTTATTGATTTATGAGAGTTGACTGTATGCAGCTATGCTATTGAACTTGTTTATTAAATCTGTAATTCTCTTACTGGAGTTTTTGGGTTTTCTCTGTAGAGTATCATGTCATTTGTGAACAAAGATAATTTCACTTCCTCCTTTCTAATCATTATTTTTTTTAAAGAATGCAATGCTTTTATTCACCAATAAACTGAAAGCTCATTTCTGGATGTCTTTATCACATGTACTTCATTTCAGGAAAAAGCCCTATAAGTGGCAACCACCTAGTCCTCAGACTCTGATCCATCCTCTTCTTGACTAATCTGGAAGTATCGGAGTTCATAAGTCTCTTTGTCAGATGCAACCACGTGAAGCCAGTCATGAAGATTATTCTTTTTAAGATACTTCTTGGTAAGGTATTTCAAGTATCTTTTGGAGAACTGTTTCTCAGAAACAACTGTGATCTTATTCTTGAATCATTCAATGTGAACAACATTCCCAAGGTTTCCAGTTTTTCCATTGACTTTAACCTTCTCCCTCAGAAACTGTTCAAAATTTCCAGAGTCAAAAAGTCCATCTTCTACTGGATGGGTAAAGTCCAAATTAAACTTCCAGGTTGACCTCTTAGGCTTCTTGTCTTTCTGCGGCACCATCTTGACAGCAGCAGGAAGCTCAGAGAGCCATTATTCCTTTTGTTTCTCTCTCTGGTCTAATTGCTCTGGCTAATGTTCCTAGAACTGTATGGAATAGGAGTAGTGACAGTGGGGATAATTTTCTTTTTCTTTAATTTAAAGTGAAAGCTTCCAGTTTTTGTGCATTTAGAATGATGTTGGCTCCTGATTTGTGATGATGGCTTTGTCACTTTGAGGTAAAAGAAAACCACCTATTCTGATTTTCTGTAGGGTTGTTATCATGAATGATTGTTGGATTTTATGAAAAGATTTTCTACATCTATTGAGATGATCATTTGATTTTAATCATTGCCTCTGTTGATATTGTGCACTGCATTTATTGATTTACATGCAGTCAACTATCTCTGTTTTCCTGGGATGAAGCCCACTTAGTCATGGTGTATACTTTTCTTGGTGATTTGCTACATTCTGTTTGCTAGTTTTTATTGAGTATTTTAACTTGTATGTTTATTAGGGAGATTGAGCTGTAGTTCTTTTTTTTATTGGGTCATTCTCTGGTTTTAGTATCAGTGTAATACTTACCTACAAGAGTAAGTTAGGGAGAATTGTTTCTTTTTTAATTTCATTAAAAAGGTGAGAAATATTGATGTTAAATCTTATCTAAATTTATTGTAGAATTCAGCTGTGAATCCATAAGGACTGACACTTTTCTTTTTTGGTAATTTTTAAATTATATTTTCAATTTCACTGACTGGCATAAAACTATTCATGATTTTTATATCTTCTTGATTTAGCTTTGGTAATTCATATGCATGTAGGAATCTGTACACTTCTTCTGTGCTTTCCATCCTGTGAGAGCAAAGATTTTCAAAGTAGATATTGATGATCATTGGAATTACTACAGGATCCATAGTGGCTTCACTCTTTTCATTCCTTATTGCATGAGTTTGAGTTTTTCTTCCCCCCCCCCCGATCCCCCCAGTAAGATTGGCTAGGGATTTATTCATTTTATTTATTCTTCCAAAGAACTAACCCTTTGATTCATTAATTCTTTGTATTGTTTTCTTAGCTCCCATTGCATTAATTTGTGCTCTGATCTTTATAATTTCCTCCCTACTTAGTGCTTTGGGTTTGCCTTGCTCGTCTTTTTCTAGAAGCTTAAGGTGTTGTGGAATTAAATTGTTTATTTGTGTGCAATCTATCCTAATGTGAGAATTCACCACTGTAAATTTTTGTCTTAGAACTGTTTTCATTAGATCCCACAGGTTCTGGTAAGTTGTATCAATGTTTTCATTTGATCATAAATATTGTTTTTTATTATTATTATTTTTGTTGTATCCAGGGTCGAGATGGTGTGCCCGGCATATGGGGCTAGGGATTGGACTCAGGTGCTTGTACTTGCCAGGTTGGTGCATATTTCTCTGAGCTATCTCTCCAGGCCCCTGTAAATATTGTTTTATTTCATCTTTTGTTTCATTTGTGACTCACTGGTTATTTAGGAGGTGTTACTTAATTTCAATTTGTTTTTCGAGTTTTTGCAATCTTTCATCAGTAATTTCTAATTGCATTGCACTGTGGCCAGATAATATGCAAGGGATAATTTCAATTCCTTTGCATATACTTAAGCATGTTCTATGGGCTAGCATATGGTCAATTTTAGAGAATGTCTAATGTGCAGCTGAGAAGAATGTGTATTCTGATATTTTTAAAAAAATTTTTTTAGAATTTTTTTTTATTGTATTTATTTTTTTTCTTATTTCAGAACCTTTGTTTGTTTATTCACGCATTTTTATGGCCAGCTCAGCCCGCCCCGAGGGCAGGGCTGGCGCAGCATGTGGTGCCAGGGATCAAACCGTGGTCCCTAAAGCCGCCCAAGCTTTCCCAAGCAGGCACTTTAGACCACTGAGCCATCCCGCCGGGCCCTTTTTTAATTTTTAAAAAACTTTTTATTAATTTGTGTTATGGCTGGTTCAGCCTGCCCTGGGGGGTGGGGCTGGTGCAGCATGTGGTGCTGGGGATCAAACCGCGGTCCCTACAGTTGTTTAAGCAGGCACTTTAGACCACTGAGCCATCTCGCCAGCCCAGAATTCTGATATTGTTGGATGGAACACTGTGCAAAGGTCTACTAAGTCCATTTGTTCACAAGTTTAGTTCAGTTCTGTTCTTTGCTGAACTTTTGTCTGGTTGATGTATCACTCTGTGAAAATAGGGTGTTAAGGTCCCCTGTTATGATTATGTTATTTGTTGTATGTTTTTAAATGTCTATTAATATTTGTCTTATATGGGTGCTTCTGTATTTGGTGCATATATATTTATGTAATCTCTTCCTCTTGCAGTTTTCCCCTAACAAGTGTGTAGTCCTTTTTATCTCTTTTGATCATTCTTGTTTTGAAGTTCATATTGTCTAAAAATAGAATAGTTACTCATGTTTTTTTTTCTCGATTTCTGTCACATGGAGTAGTGTTTTCTACCCTTTGTCTTTCAGTCTATGACTTTTCTTTTGAGTTAAACGTGTTTCTTGTATACAGCCTATTGTTGGGTTGTGTGTTTTGATATACTGCGTCAGTTTGTTTCTGTTGGTTGGTGAATTGAGGCCATTTACATTAATGGTTATAACTAATATGTATGGACTTAACCTTTATGGTGTTATTTCCCTGCTGTTGGTTCCCTGCCTTACTCCTTTGTAATTGCCTGTCCTTCTTGGTGGTTCTTTTTTGTTGTTGTTCTTGGACTTGGGGTCATTTTTAGCTCTTTCTAGAACATATGTCAGTACTCTTTGTAGGGTTGGAATTCTCTTATTTCTCCGTTAATTGTGAAATAGTTTTTCAAGGTACATCAGTGAGGGTTGAAAGTTGTTTTCTTTCAGGACCTGAAATAATTACTGCAAGATCTACTTGACCTGAGGATTTGTGCTGAGAAATCTTCTGTAATTCTGATGGGTATTTCTTTATAGGTGATCTGTTTCTTTTCTCTTAACAGCTTTCAGTGGTATGTTCTTGTGCTAAATTTTTCTGGGATCTTGATTATTACATGTATTAGTGTGGATTTATCTTGGTTAGGGAAAAATGGAGTTCTATATGCCTAACTTAAATGTATGTCAGGTTCTATCCCTATGCTTGGGAATTTTTTTTTTCTTACTTTTGCAAATAGTCTCTTTACATCAATTGCATTGACTCCTGCTTTTTTTGTTGACACCTGTCAGTCTTACATTGTTTTTCTTTGCATCATGTTTCAGCTGTTGAATTGTCAGTTCCTGGTTCCTTGTTATTTATAAAAGATGTTTTATAAATATCCAGCTTTCAATGGAAGTTTTAATTTCCTGGATGTCACTTGCAGTCTGTTTCATGTGTTTATATTCCTTCCTATATTGTTCATTCAAGTTTTCAGTCATTTTTCTATGCTCCTCTATGTTTTTGATCCATGTATTTTTAGATATGCTGAAAAATTCTTTCATTGTGGCTGTGATTTTTTTTAACTTGCGAGATTTTTTTCTGGTCTGATTTCTTCTATAGACTGATGGAATTGTTTGTTTACTTCAGTTACTATCATGTCAGAAATTTTAAGGTGTGTGACTTCCAATTTCTCTTACGTGGATGTCTCCTGGAGTTGTTTTGTGTGAGCTGGAGGTCTGAGATTGCATTTTACTCCTTTGTTTTGACATTTTGTATTTCGAAAAAGATTTATTTTGTTTTCTGTGGTGATGCTTGTGAGTTTTGTCAGTATGTAGACATATCACTAGTATCAAGGTTTCTCCAGAAGCAGTCTGTACGGCAAGATATCTTTTTTTTTTTTTTTTTTTTTTTTTTTTTTTTTTTTTTTTTTTTTTTAAT